>UNPT01000579.1:0-25138 GCA_900536445.1 Hymenoscyphus occultus | reverse complement strand
CTATAACCAGCGGGGAGAGTAGGGCAGAATCGTCCTCTATTGCTCCCGAGAGAGGTCGGCATGGCTTAAGGGCTGTTTTAGGCACAGGGGGGGGGTTCCCTTGTATGTAGGCGTTGTAAAAGGCGAGGCAAAGGTCACCTATTTGTTGACAGAGGTCGCGTAGTAGCGGGAGGGCGTCGTCCGGAGCCTTGTCGAGAAACGTACTTAGGTAGTGGTCTACTACCTCTGCAGTTCCACCAAAGTAGGTCTGTCCGACTCGATTCTGTTCAAGGACTTTAGAAGTCCCAGCGACAAACAGCTGTTATATATTCGGGATAGGGGGCAGGGGGCGGCTTCCTACTCCCCTAGGACCCCTTATACAGGGGTTAGGGGTGAGGGGGGGCCTAGAAGGAGCCATCTCCTCGGAAGGGAATAGGTTGTTTAGTCTAGGACAGAAGAGACTGAATCGTTTAGAACAAAAAATTTAGTCCGCGAAAAAAGGTGTAACATGGATAGTATAATATAAGGGATAGTTCTATGAAAACTCAATTACGTAAGGGGTAGTTTTGGACTTTGTAATTAGCGTATTCAAAATTAATTTCTATTCTCCATATTTGCAAAACAAGGAATTTTTTGCTGGTCTCATCTTCGTGGTAGTGTTGCAATGTACACCACCAGCTCCCGAGTCCCGATGGACAACATAAGTGGCAGTATTGCTTCAATACAAATGCCACAACGCATTTGCAAGACGGAAAGAGCCTGAAAGTACCCAAAACTTAAGAGCAAGCTGATATAGCCCTTTGTATATCTTCTGATACCTTTATTTTATTCTCACATCTGGCCTCGGTAGCAGCACAAATTATACAGCTATTCGTTTGTTTGCCCACCGAAAAGATGCCAAGGATATTCTGGGAGGCGGGGAAACGTTTCTTTTTTGGTGCTCGGAAGATATGTTTGACTGACATGAAGCATCCCGAGAATTATTTCGGTGGCTTTTTGTTGGATGAAATTTGGAAGCCAGTAGTAGTCGAGGAGGCGGTGTCTGTAATATGGGGATGTCGGGTGCATGCAACGTTCATCCGACAGTCCGGGTTTCTCCCCTTCCCCGGAGAAGAAAAAAAAGACTGCATACAACCACAATCATGTCCAGCTTAGAGGTCACAAGAACTTTTCAGACTGTCATTTGTTTTCTGGGAAGCCGATGACGGGTTTTCTAGAGGGGGTTTTTTTTCTTTTTCGGAATTTTCGTCTCGAACTGTAGACTATTCCAGCATAAGCTGGATTTTGAACGGCGGCCTGTGCCCAAAATTGGCGTCCTTCTTCCCCACAGAGTTCGTTTCCAGAGTTTGTTTCTGTTCGACATCGCTTGCGAAGCGACCTCTCGATACTAGTACACCCATGGGCTTATCACGCCTCCGTACTCGAGTACCCACCGTAGGTATCCATTCTTCTCGTGGGGAGGCGGAGGCCCAATTTATCTGAGTTTGCGTTGATGGGAGTGGCCTTGATTTGTGAGATTCGTGGAACCCTTGTGCATGTACAGTAACCGAGCCCGACCGGGTGGATGCAGCTCCGGGTTCATCGACTTCTCAATGGTTGAGTTTCCTGCACGTACAGTTGTCAAATATCTCCGAGTGGTTGTGAGTGGTGCTTTTTTATGTTTTATGTTAGACCAATATCGGCGGGATTCCTTCACAGTAACATGATCCACTATCGACCCAGTGTTACTTGCAGTAGTGGCGTTCGTGAGGAAGTGGGGGAGCACTTCACCGAGGTCTTTCCCATGGTACGGAGTACACTACTAGTTGATCGCATTACGAGAATCCTTCCTTCAAACTCGGCACCCTAGTACACCTAATACATCGTCGTGTTCCTCCTCGTCCTCCTTCTCTTCTCCTTTAATGTTGCTTCGTTAGGACGGACAATGTGTTCCGTATCATGGCAGCCTGTACGATTGAACCTTCTTCCTTTATCCCTTGACGGCCATTGTACAGTCCTTCCGTCATCTGCAGCGTACTCTATTCACTCTAGCCTTTCGATGACTCGTTGAGGATCATATAGAGATCCCACTGCACCATTCTCAATCGCATCCCCGATTTCGAGATAATCGCCAATTGGGCTACTGCTGTAGACTGTCTCGATTATTTCCATCCCATAATCCAGATGCAAATCTGACTATGAACGCCACCCGAGGCCTCACATAAACGATAAGGAATAAGGTTGGGAAGGCTTCTGAAGGAGAAAAGATAATGGGAGATCCGACAGAGGGAGGGGACCAAGTCCCCGGGGGAAACAATCGCCATACGTATACTTCGTCTAGAGATTCAGAAACGGCATCGAAAGAAAATGACCTTCCTAATGCTTTGCGACAGCAGCCATCCACTGCAGCTAGCAACCACCTTTCGCTCTCCGAGGTAGAACCAGTGGACATACACGTACGGAATTTAGCAGTCGATGTGGACATTTCAACGTTCGGTTCCCCGCTGGCGAAGTTAGGATTGGGAAGGCGGAAACGAAATCATGATGGCGAGGCACCGGCGGAAAGGAAGAAGATTTTACACTCGGTTTCAGCCTCCATGATAGCAGGGACTTTGACCGCAATAATCGGTGGGAGTGGGTCCGGAAAAACTACAATGCTGAATACAATGGCTGAGCGCATGACTAGTGGTCGCATTACAATCCATGGGACGACAACTTTCAATGGTGTTCAGGGAGTAAGGAGTGTACGGGCAGCATATGTGATGCAACAGGATGTCTTATTACCAACTCTCACTGTTCGAGAAACCCTTCAATATTCTGCTGATCTACGGTTACCACCGCCCACAACACAAGAAGAACGTCGCAAGGTGGTGGAAGAAGTCATTCTTGAACTAGGTCTAAAAGAGTGTGCAGATACCAGGATTGGAAACCACCAGCACAAAGGCTGTTCCGGTGGTGAGAAGAGACGCACGAGTATTGGCGTACAGCTTTTAAGTAATCCTAGTGTTCTGTTTTTGGATGAACCGACGACTGGCTTGGATGCCACGAGCGCATTTCAACTTGTTAGGACTTTGAAGCATCTGGCTGGAAGAGGAAGGACTATTGTGACCACGATACATCAACCAAGATCTGAGATATGGGGCATGTTCGATGGATTGGTACTTCTCGCCAGAGGAAGCCCTGTCTATTGCGGAAAAGCCTCTGATTGTTTACCTTGGTTCAAACAGCTCGATATGGAGTTGCCGGATTTTGTCAATCCCGCTGAATTCTTAATTGATATTGCAGCTGTGGATAATCGGACCCCTGAGCTTGAAGCATCCTCAACGCAGAGGGTCGAGAGACTGAAGAGTGCCTGGCAACTGGAAAGTGAAAATATTCATAGTACGCAGGAAAAAGGACGCACCTCCATACAACCCTTACCCAATCACATCAGAAGCACGTCCAAAGCGCCATCACATTCACCATTCCTAAGACAGACCAGAGTTTTAACTTCTCGCACCTTTCTGGTAACATGGAGAGATCCTCTCGGCATGACTGGGTCGTTACTGGAAGCAATCGGCATGGGCCTCATCACAGGATGGGTTTTCTATAACCTGCCTAGGGATTTGAGTGGGATTAGAAGCAGAGAAGGCGCCCTCTACAATGCTGTAGGACTTCAGGGGTATCTCATTCTCATGTTCGAGACTTACAGGTTAACAGTTGACATACCTCTTTTTGATCGGGAACACAACGAGAACGTCGTGGATGTCATCCCTTTCATGTTGAGCAGACGACTAGCGAGGTTCTTCACCGAAGATCTACCTGTACCTGTACTTTACTCCATCATCTTTTACTACATGGCCGGGTTTAGAACTGAGGCCTCGACGTTTCTGACATTCTTTTCTGTCGTTCTTCTGTGCCAATTCATTGCTGTCACTTATGCAATGGCTTGTGTCGCGGCGTCACGAAACTTTGCTGGCGCTTCCCTGATCGCTAATATGGGCTACACGATACAATCTATGGCTTGTGGTTTCTTTGTGCAAGCGAATTCTATACCGGTGTATGTGAGGTGGTTCAAATGGACTGCCTATGTTTTCTACGCTTTTGGGGCTTTGGTGGCCAATGAATTTGTTGGCCAGTTCTACGACTGTCCACTCCCTGGTGGAGAAAACAACCCAGCTTGCGCCCAATACACCGGTGCTTTTATCTTGGACTCCCTGGCATTCCCACGTAACTGGGTCGTTAGGCCGATCATCATTCTGCTCGCTTTCGTCATCATGTTCTATACCACCGCTTGGATCGGTCTTCGATTCTTGAAAGTGGAAATGAGTATTGCGAAAGCTCGCCATACTGAGGAGGATTTGTCTGCAGGGAAAGAGAAAATGACCATCAGATCTGCGGAGGAGACTAGAACAGTCGATATCGGTCTCGATAAGTTTGGCTTGGCAGTCGATAAGCGAAGTATTCTGGGTCGAAAACTTCCGACAAAGACTATACTTCACCCCATCACTGCTCAATTTCAATCAGGCACTCTTAATGTTATCATGGGACCTTCTGGTTCTGGAAAGACCAGTCTTTTGAACTCCATGGCACTCCGGCTCCACAATAACATCAATACTCATTATCGCCACTCTGGCGATATGACCTTCAACTCAGCCATACCGTCTGATTCCGTTGTCAGGTCTGTATGCTCTTACGTGTGTCAAGATGACGATGCATTACTTCCGTCTCTTACAGTTCGTGAAACTCTGCGGTTTTCAGCAGGACTCCGACTGCCTTCTTTTATGACGAAGGAGCAAAAGGATCGACGTGCAGAGGAAGTTCTCATGAAGTTGGGTCTCAAGGATTGCGCGGATAATTTAATTGGATCTGATATGATCAAAGGAATCTCTGGAGGCGAGAAGCGACGTGTCTCAATCGCTGTACAAATTCTGACTGATCCGCGTGTACTTCTACTTGATGAGCCGACGAGTGGATTGGATGCGTTCACAGCTTCTTCAATCATGGATGTACTGGGAGGTCTTGCAAACGAAGGCCGTACGCTTATTCTCACGATTCATCAAGCCCGCTCAGATTTATTCCAGCAATTTGGCAATGTGCTTCTTCTCGCGAGAGGTGGATCCGTTGTCTATTCTGGAGAAGCTAGTAAAATGCTACCTCATCTCGCGACTCAAGGTTATGTTTGCCCAACCACCACTAATCCCGCAGACTTTGCTCTGGATTTAATTACCGTCGATTTACAGCATTCCTCACGCGAAGAAGCCAGCCGATTGAAAGTTCAAGATCTCATCTCTACCTGGACGAATGGAAAGTTTCATACCGCCGTTCAGCCAGCTACCATTTCCACACCAGCGGAACTCGGTGCCCTTATCAGAAAGCCTTCATCCTTTTTCTCCGCATATCCAATTCTTGTGCATCGCGCTTCAATCAATTTCAGGAGACAACCCCCCCTTCTGGTCGCCAGAACTATGCAAGTTCTTGGTCTTGCTATCATTCTTACGCTCTTCTTTGCTCCACTGAAGAATGACTATGCCTCCGTACAAACACGAATAGGTTTCATCCAGGAATTCTGCGCCTTCTATTTTGTCGGCATGCTTCAAAATGTTGCCGTTTATCCAATCGAGAAGGATGTCTTCTACCGAGAAAACGACGACGGAACATATGGAGTCGAAGCCTTCTTCCTCCAATATCTAACACTAGAAGTACCCTTTGAAATAGGATCTTCACTCATCTTCGCTGTGCTTGTCTGTCTAGCAGCCGGCCTTCCGCGCACAGTACAAATGTTCTTCGTCTGCTTCTTCAACTGCTTCTGCATCGTCTCCTGTGGCGAGAGCCTCGGCATAATGGTAAATCTTATCCCTTTCCCGATTCTCGCTTAATCCAACTCCTTAACATCATATTGCACCCCCAAGAAACCATCAACTAACCCGTTCCCAAAAACAGTTCAACACAATCTTCGCCCACACCGGCTTCGCCATCAACATAACCTCCCTCTTCCTCTCCATCGCCCAAGTCATGTCGGGCGTGCTCTCCATCACCATGCCCCGCTTCCTCTACGACATGAACTACCTCTCCCCGCTCGGCTACGCGATCCGCAACCTCGCCCCGTACTCCCTGCGCGACATTCATTTCTCGTGTTCCGAACTGCAGAGACTGCCCGATGGACGGTGTGCGATCGAGAATGGAGGACAGGTTCTGGAGTTGTATCGCTTGGATACAAATCCCGGGTTGAATGTCCTTTATTTGGGCGTTTGTACGGTTGTTTATCGGGTGTTGGCGTATGTGCTGTTGAAGGTTGCTAGGGGAAGTTGGGGGGAGGGGAGGAGGAAGGGGTAGAGAGTGGTGATGATGAGGGAGTTTGGTTGGGCTGGAGTTGGGCTGGGTGAGGGAAAGGGTATGTATATATTAATGAAAGCGACGCTTTGAATGGTGGTGGTATTATTTGTGAAAGCTGGCTTTTATTGCATAGCGAAGGATCATTCGGATTTTTGGTATTCGACTTTGGGGAGTCGAAAATTTATCGGGTTACGATTGAGAAAGGAGCTAAGATTATTGCTCTAATTACATACATCACGCCTTTCTCACTTTTTGCTTGATGGGTTTACCTATAACCTTCCAGTAGACTGTTATAAATGGGTCTTGTGTTATATACGATACACAGTTCGTAGTTATGAGAAGAAATCAATGGGACATTATCTGACATTCTGTCTAGGTTGTCTAGGCTATCTAGCACTCATGGTTGACTAGCTATCTACCTATATCTCAGTACAAACCGTAGCTGTGACACTAGGTTCTCAGCCCCATGCATATCCCAAGTCTGTCAAATTAATGGCTCTCCATATTACCCCCCTATCAGTTTCGGAAATACAACGACTTGATAGCCACTAGTGTACTTCACAACCAATCTATCTTCATTCGTTTTCGTTCTTCGAATGCCGGGTCCCGACAAGATTCAAGGGGTATACAGGCAACACCACCTTTTATTGGTTCACACCAAGAGAAGCTTCGAGGTCAATCCAGAATAGCTTCTCAGCGCGGGCGTATTCCTCTCTCAGGGCTCTTTGGGCTGCGGTTTCGGTCGGGGGGCTTGGTCTGGGTTGTGGGATTGGTGGGTGTGTGGGCTTTTCTGACGAGGGTGGTGGCATCTCGACATCAAGGCTTAGGTCGAGAGATGGCTTGCGAGGGAGTGGGTGGTGCATTGTTGAGTTGGGCTTTGCCTTTGGTTGGCTGTTTGTTTGATTTTTGGTGCTGGATGTTGCGTGATCCATGGTGGGTGGGATGGCTGGTTTGTTTGGTCGTGGGTTGGTATGAGACTTTGTTTTTGGTGTTGTTTTTGAATTGGTGGGCGCGAAACATTTTATGTTTTCAATCGACTTCCCGACTCGGATGCCGGAGGGAGGTGAATTTGCGTTCATGGGATGTTTTGATGGTTTGGCAGGCTCCGTATGATGGATTTGAGGCGGGTTATAGGTGAATGGATGATCGGGTTGTGGTCGAAGGGCTGGTATGGATTGTGTTGCGGATTGGTGGTGGCAAGAATCGATTTCGGTTTGAGCTTTCATATCTAAGGGCTGAGATTGCTCCGGGTTTTCAGTTCTTTCTTTCCACAGCGTATATCTTACAGGCCAAGAGGGTCCAGATATATCTTGAGCATTGTCTCCAACGTGTGTTTGCTTGACAGTCGTGGATTCTTCGGGGGCAAGGTTCTGTCTCTGATGTTGTTCTGGGGATGTCTGTGGATAATGGTGACGCGCGATATCCTCTCTATGAGAAACAGGCTCTTCTAACCTTTCGAAAGATAATGAGTTTGTGGTTGGTTCTGCATTCATGGAGAACTTTGGTGGTTCCTCGGGGAAGAATGGTCTACTTTTTCCAACTGGTCATAGAAGTTAGCTAAAGTAAACAGCTTGTGAGATTTTAAAGGAGGAATGATTATCATGTAAAGTTGATGAGAAAATATGAGGATGGAATAGGCATGGTCATTACTCTGTATCCACTCATGTTGGACGGTATCATCCTAAACGCCTAGCACAACTAAATCTGACATGCGAATAGTTTAGAATGAGTGTTACATTTCACTTCTTGATATCTTAGTATATCAGGAAGATTGATGTAATTATACTAGACGTTTAGTATAATATCTTTTTGTGGTGTGTATAGTGTAATGACCAAGTGTCTCACATAACAGTACAGAACCCACTTACAATAGTACTCCCAAGTACTTCGACCTGCCGACCAAGTTTTCCATTCGTGGGAACGTTGTGGGAATGTTGATTGGATCCTCTGAAAAGCGCTCTTCCATTGATACCGAATAAATCGCCAATGTCTTCTGGTAACTATCTGCTTGACGGCTTCGGGGTTTCTGTGAATGTCTTCGCGGATGTTCTGTATCATGCTCATGGCATCATCATCGACATCCTTATCCTGAGCTGGTGTGGCCGCTGCGCGATCAGTTCTCGCTTTCTTTCTCAGGGCTCGTTTGACAGTCTTGCCGCTCGCCTCTGCCATTTCCGGATGCGCTCTTTTTTTGCTTGCTGATGAAGCCCTGACGTCCTGTGGCGACTTTGATTCGAGGAATGGTTTGCTTGGTCCAACTAGAATACGCGTTAGCTGAATTCAACGTCAACCTGATCTTGCGAATCGCTGAAGTGAGCATCCGCATGTGTCTGCTTACAGAAGTGATTCCACACAGCATGACCTATTGCCAATGCAGAACTGGCCTCACCTGTCAACTTGGTAGGTCGTATCTTGCTCTCAAAAGATTGCCAAAGTCTCTGCAGGTGTTCCTTCGATATGGCTTCTTGACGCGAAAGGATCACTTCGTTGGGACTGTTCTGGATTGCGTCGACTATTTTGTCTATAATCGACTGGCGCTCATCGATGCGCAATGCGTCGATGGCGGGTGGGTGAGTGGGGATTTTTGCCATCTAGAGTGTGGTGGTAAAAACCATGATCAGATTTGGAGTTGGTTGAATGAAGTTGA
The DNA here is from genome assembly GCA_900536445.1 of Hymenoscyphus occultus. NCBI lineage: Eukaryota > Fungi > Ascomycota > Leotiomycetes > Helotiales > Helotiaceae > Hymenoscyphus > Hymenoscyphus occultus. The sequence continues at coordinate 16,218 of UNPT01000579.1, read as the reverse complement.
ATTTGCAAGAGCGGCAATATCAACTTTCCAATTTTTCAGGACACACGTGACCAACCTCGATCGTCTCCAAGGTTCCTCTTCCGTGCAAGAAACATTCAAATTAAGAAGTGATTTAGAAGGCTCAGGTCTCAATTGCGCTCTTTTTACTACATAGAAGGATTTCTCGTACCTCTTGAAATATACAATGGTGCAGAAGGAGTCATATGTATGTATGTTCAGACCCAAATATGAGATTTTGGGGCAGCAGCAGCGACGAGGTACCTGGGTTTCAAGGCAAATTAGCAGAGACAGAAGTACAGATGTGTTTTACTATCTACAGGACAAGAAATATTACAGGAAATTGTGAATTTCATGCTTATTTTCTATACATTCTAACAAACCCCCCATGCATCTTCTAACAATTGAGGTAGCAATGCTTTACTGAAGGATCTAAGCTTGTGTTTGAGAACGCCTCTAAAAGGTTTTACCTTACAAGCTTTGTTGTGAACAATTATAAGGCACCAGGAAGCTTACTTTTGCTCCCACTTTTGGCATTCACTAACACGCGTCGCCTCCCCCCCTTATTGCTAACCGAACATTTGCTAAACGAAGATACTCACAAACAAGGATCACACCTTTTTGGCCATTGGGAGTCGCTTCTGAGCCAACTCAATCTTCTTCCAGGTAGATTAATAATCCTTCAAGCTAGCAAATATCACATCACGCAAAAGCCCTTTTTCACAAATTGAGCCATAGGTACTTTTCTGGTCGCGTAAAATTCACCCTAAGCACCTCGTCACATGACCAACCTCAGAGCATACCCAATTCGTACCTTAAGCACGTATCCTAGTCTTTCCTAGGAGCTTTCCTAGGCTTATTCTTGCCAGTATATCTTAACCTAGGCAGGCCTAACTTAACTTCAAACCCTATCTAAGATACGTATATAGAACAGTAAGAAACGTGGTCGTTACTTTATATACTCCTCTCTTAGAATAAAATTATCCTAAAAGCCTTGTATTACTAAAATAGTTGTATAGAGGGTTAGAATAGTTGTTAAAGCTTAACTTTTACTAGCCTAGGTATCCTAAGACAATTATTTTACTTGTACCAGAAGTTTGATATAATAACATTTTATATAGTTTGTAAGAAAGGTGAACATTACTCTATACACGCTATCGAGATCTATTATGCCAAAAGTCTAGTAAAAGTAAATAAATTGTCCTACTTTACCTAGATTAATAAGGACTAAACGATTATTTCAAACTGTTCGCATAATTGTTTTAGTTGTGTCAGTCCTTTAGGATAATATTTTTATAACCTAGGTGTGTACAGAGTAATGCCTGCTTCTCTTACGGAGTAATAACCAGGTATCTTGCCGTTGAGCTGGCAATTAAACCGGTGCCGAAGAAAGCTTGTTGAGAGAGCTAGGATATATGTAAAAGGCACTCGGCTCGGTAGCCGATTTTCGAGCGGCTATCCTTGTAATGGGTTTGCACTTGTTACTTGTACTATTTCTCGTATACTTATCCCTTCTACTTCGTCCCAGGCAAAAGAGATGTCGAGTGGCTAAGGTTAGCACCAGAGTAATAACCCCTGAAAACTTTACATTTATTTCGCCTGGGACGAAGTACGAGTACTGAGTAGTCGATTTTGTACTGGTTTCTCATAAAATAGTTGGGTAGATCCCCTTATTTCTCAGTGGCAAAGGCCGCATATATAAACTAGCGAGACAGTCCAACACTCGACACAATCTTCCGTACCTTCAGACGCTCCATCCATCACTTCTACCAGCAATCCCTAATCTCCGTCACGCCCCGCAACGAGGCCTTCTCAAAGATTTCCTAAAGAACATCTGCTCTCCATCACTGTACAAAGAAACACATCGACTATCCCAACATGCACTTTCAAAGTCCCCTTATCTTCGCTACTTTCCCGGATGGTGTCTACGCAGCCAACGGGGGGTACTCAACAGCGGCTTGTACCGAAAAGAACGGCACCGTCAACCTGGGAGCGACTCGAATCTCGTGTAGAACCGACACGCTTGGCTGCGGCGATTGCAAGAACGACTTAGCTCGTGACCGGTGCGAGAGTGCGGGGAAGAATATTGATACTCCGAAGTGGTTGAAGCTTTGTCAGAAGAATAGTGCGATAAATGCTATTGGATCTTGATGGGATAGAGGGGTTGGAGGTATGGAGACTAGGCAAGTGTTTATTTCTTTGGATTGCTTGAAGAAGAAGAGATAGAAGGGCACCCCCCCTCCCCCCCCCCCTCTCTCTCTCTTCTGAAACACATACTAGGCCCAATCCCTGTGCGTATGTTAAGGATGCGACTGCAAGAGTGGCTGGTATGTACATGACCAAGTAAGGGTAATGGAACCATTTTTTGACGTGGGGGTGTAGAGGTATAGACACGGTGGTAATAGTACTAGTAAATATATGACCTTCGCGTTTTGCGAGATGCGGCTCCCTATTCCTGACCTAAATTTACAATTGGAATTCCACATCACAAGAAAAGAGAAGGGAAAGAGAGACACAGATAGAAAAGTCTTTTACTAGTATTACCTAAGAGAGGATTTAAGGTTTCCCAGCACCCAGAACGTAAAGAAATCCAGACCTCCAACTGAACCTCCCTTCCAAAGAATCGAAGAAAAAAAGCAAAGAAAGAAAGCGGGAAAATGCCATTCCCTCACCCATAAAATTATCGTTTCCACGCCGTCGCCACCAAAACTCGAAATCCTAAGCAGGACACCCAGTAGCCGGGAAATTACAAGAACTCTCTTTCCCACCACCGCTGACAAAGACATTCTCAAACACCACATTCGAACAACTCCCCTCCCCACACAACACCTTATAATTCGCGCCCTTCTCCGCCCGCGCCGTGCCCACAACATTCTTGAAGAAGACATTTTCGATGATGACGCCGTTACTGGGCGAGCCGGTGGGCCCGCCGTTCAGGTAGTCTTGCTGTACCACAATGCCGTAGTCGGAGATCTGCGAGAGCACAATGTTGGAGTATGTGATGTTAGAGATGAAGCCTGTGGTGTTGAAGTTGGATTTGATGCGGGCGCCATTCTGGGAGTCGAGGACCATGGAGTTGCTGAACTGTGTTTTTGTGTGTGTTAGTGGGTGTGAGCTGTGATAAGATATAGGGGATGAGAAAAGGGACACGTACGACGATATTGGTTACGTTGTTGTCCGCTTTCCCACCGATGGATCCGATGCTCAAACCGTGACCACCTACACAGAATACTCGGTCGACGGTAATGTTGTTTCCGCTTGTTATAGCAACACAATCATCCTGATTGTAGATTCTACTATTCTTGATCACGATATTGGAGCTGGTTCTGACACCGAAACCATCGGAGTTGTGGGCAGCAGACTTCCCTTTACTTCGCTCGTTGGGCGCATCTCCGTTTCGGTTATCGAGGGTCAAGTCCCTCAAGACGAGATCTGAGGAGGTGGCGACGTTAAAGAGATGAACGGGCCAGTCAACGATTGTACATTCCGAGATTTCGGAATTTTCAGTCATCTTTTTGATAGTGATAAAGGTATTTGGTCTATTTCCACACATTAGCATAACGAATCGTCTCTGTGCAAGTACAGACTAACTTTGGAACGCCGCCATTCGAACCAATCCCATCCCAATAGGGTTGTCCAGTTCCATTAAGAATCGCTCCCGGGTCGCAAGTAATCTTGACACTCTTTCCACTGATGATAATCGGTTGGAAGGAGCTACTATTGGTGAAAGCGAAGGAAGTGGTTCCCTGGAACGTCACTTTCGTATTATCCTTCAACTTTGACAGGTCGATAGTACCATTCTCCGGCGCCGCAATATCCCTCAGTTTGATATCCGTACATGCTTCCACGGCTTCGGCGATCCGATCGAACTGCGTGACCGTACAGATATCCTCCTGTCTCCCCACCTGTGATCCCGCGGAAACAACACTCGTAAGAACAAACAATGCCAGCATTAAAGAACGATACATCATATTGAAGATCAAGATCCACTAGGGACTACTATAACGAAAGACTCGAAAAGCAAACAAAGATTGAATAGTTCGTATCGACAAACCAACTCCTCGACCAAAATGGGACACAAGGCCTCTTATGCAACTCCAGTCAACAATCCCTTCAAAGCAAAAAGACGAACGGCTATAACACCCACACTCTATCACCCTACACAGGTGCAACGAGGCTCAACCACACGTCGCCTCATCTCTAAACCCACGCACGGCACACTTCATGCCCCATAGACAGTTCCATCTCATGGAAAAAGGCGTTTGGAGAAAAGGCTCTCTGTATCCGCTGTGCGACTACCAGTATTTGGCAGGAGCAAGCTAGGGCATAATCGTCCGATCCCCTGCGCAGAGCACTGAAACGGGATGGCTATTGGTTGGACTCTCCCCATTTTCATGGGGATGATATGTATACACCTACTCGTATTAGCCTTTTCAGATGGGAAGCGCTTCTGGTCAGTCGCGAACTGAATGGGGGTTCCCCGCTACGTGTCCTTATTGATGTAGTATATTGGTTGTCATGTTGGAAGGTGACAAGTGTGCACTTGCTTGCAGTGCGGAAAATCCATGTCTGAGCTTTTTCCCGACGGCTCAATGGAATCTCGACGGTTCAACAGATTGGTTGGTAGATGTTCCATGAGTGGGAATTAAGATGATTGATTGATGGAGTGAGTGAGTGAGTGACGGAGGAAGTGCCGCCGGATGACCGGGCGGGGTCCATGCGATCAATGTTCTTCAGACGTGACATGAAGTGAGCTATTTACTGTACTTCAGCGGATTCCTTTGATCAAGGAGTGGTCGCAGATGATTAGCTTTCCAGACCGTAACTTCAATATTTTACTGTTTTCTCAGCTTCAAACCCTCTTTATACAATAAAGGGTTACGGAGTAATTAAGGTGGTATGGCTAGATTCCCCTGCCATCCCGACAACTCGCCCACCAACCGAGCACGGATGGCCGGGAGAAAAATCAGCCAAAATCAGCGGCTGAGTTGCTGAGATAGATACAGGGTAGAAATCTACTTAGGTAATTGAAAAGCTTTAATATATCCGGATCACGTGACGGGGTTCCATTTTCAAAAGAGCCTATTACCTAGAATAGAACGGTGATAGAATTTAGAAATCCTTAGCCGGAGGAAGATATAAAAGTATAATACTATAGAGTCTTCGTATTCCTACCGTAATATGTAGCGTATAGTATAAGATAATACTATATTTAAAAGGTTTATTAAATTAACAACCTTAACTAGATACCTTATATACTATATAATATTTAATAAACGAAAGATTTAGACTAGAGCTAACTACCTAATTCCTCCCGCCCGGTCGCGAGTAATATAATAAGGCTAATTAGGGGCTATACGATTAGTTTAGCTTATACGAATAATTTATAGTCTAGGTTAACGTTAAACTCTTAGTAGAAATACTTATATCTATATACTAAACTATATATATATTAGCGTATAACTTAGCTACTTAAAAGATTAGAGTTTATTATATTAATTATAAGATCTCTAACTCTTTAATACTTTTATTTAAATTATATTACGCACTACTTATAATAATCTAAGGAAGTTGTAATTTCGTTAAACCGAAGTATATAACAGTTTTATAATATAATATAATTTAAAGTATATTAGTTAAAAGACTATATTATCTCTATTGAAATAAGTATATAATAAAGCCTTAACCTAATAAACGAAAGAGGAAAAAGATAATAAGAAAATCGTATATAATATACGAAATACCCTTATATAAATAACATTATCTCCTTTATTATAAGTATAACTACAACTATACCTATCGGGGGAATTCTAAGGATTCTAAAAATACTAATAAAGAAACAAACTCTTATAATAGTACCGTTTCTAAATAAACTAGTATTTGAATTATATTCTAACATTCCTCGCGAAAGTTTTAATTTCACGTTTTTAATGTAAACAAGCTTCGAAAAAGGCTTGTCTTCGGAAATTATCGCGTAAGAAGGGGATTCTAAACCTTAATCCGTATGTGTATAGTAAGATTACATATGTACAGTAGTCTCGAGGGGTTATGGCTGAAACAGTTACATGTGGTAGTTTTCCTTCTTTTATCCGAGGCCGTTTGTATAACTCTTCCGTAGTCCTTGTCGCGCGTAGGAATGTTTAGGGTCTTTTTAAGGCGCGTGAAGTGGTTTGGAGAAAGTACTGTCTTAAAGTATTCTATCTAGTATTATTAGTAACGTCTATATAAGCCACAGTACTCATACAAAATTTAGATACAGTATATCTTATTTATATGTAATACTACATTAATCGAAAACTGCGACTACGGAAGTTTTTTTAATATCTAGATAAAAAGATACGTTTGTAAATTAGAGACTCCCTAAACGCGACAATACATCTGGGGGGGACGAGGACGAAAGAGTTGCAAGATCGCTTATCTACCGAGGGTGTCGATCGAGACGAATATTTGAACGCCAGGAATTTCCGAACGGAAAGGGAAGTATATGCAATGAAGTCTTTGGTATCTCTGAAATGATTCTTATGAACAAATAGATGGTGAAATGGGGTATATATCACTCTCACTAAAAAGTCTACGTCTACGTCGCATAATCTCCACAGTTTCCCGCCCCAAAGGGCATTACACAAGCACTGTGTTTCCTCCGGGCAAATGTGATTCGATCAGTTCAAAGGAACCCAATCCAAGAAACGGGATTTGCAAAATATCGACTCACAATACCGGATCTATCCTAAACTATACATGCCAAGAATACTCCAAAACCTTCCCCGCTTCTCTACCATCCACCTCCGTATCCATCAACCACTTCCTCATTGCCCTCCACTGCTCCAATGACGTCCTCCTCACAGCCTTGCTATTAACTACAAACTGCGCACAACAAGGCGCCGTAACCTTATGAGGCACAGTTCCATGGAACTCCTGAAAAACGTCGTGATTTTCACAGCTCTCGATGAAGGGTCGCAATCAACTACGTTGCAAAAGCGAGATATTCAGAGGTCAATGACATTCTCGCATCCCTGGAGACGATGCGGCGATACGTAGCCTTTTTTTTTACCTCTGAGGACTTTGGATTATGGAATTTGATCGCGGGGGTAGAGATTTGATGAGGATGGTCGTGGTGGAAGTAGATTATTGGGGAGTGAGTGGTAATTGTCGATGATGTAGTGAGGTAAACCATCGCCTCATTCCCTTTCGTTATAGGTATAGTTAATTCTGATGTTGGCGAGTCTGTAACATAGACCGATGGGTGCCATGGGGTGTATTTCAGGGCGCGGATGGATAGAAGAAAGAGACATTATGGAATCGATTGCGGGTTGAGAGTTGACCCGGCGGGAGATGAGAGTGGAAATCTGACTTGGCGAGTTTGTAATAAGGTTCTGGTTACTGGTTATTGCCAACACTGCTTCAGGTTAGATTGAAGGCCATCAGAAGAGGGGAATGGTGAGCGAGAGATGAGTTAGACATGCTGTGAGACTTCTCTAAGCTGACAGCGTAGCTGTTGACAGAAAGAGCCCATAATCTGAAGTTGAACTAGAAGAGGTTGTAGTTGTTGATTCTGGAGTAGAGAGGGTTTTTGGAGTAAACATCAACTCAATTCCATACCACTGTGACTGTGACTACATATCCCAAACACCGAAGATATACAAAGCTATGCGGGGTATAACGATGAGATTGAAAAATGATACCAAACCAACCGAGCCCCTAATGATCTCCTTCGCCAAATCGTCCAATTGTTTTCCTTGGCTGCAGCTGTTCTCCGCCATTTGTTTGGATTCCCCTTCTTGGAAGCCCATCCGACCAATCAGACGCTGGTAAACCTTCCCACTTCTGCCGACAAGGCTGGAGTTTACCCAGCAATGAAATTGGCGACCAGAACGAACGTCATTTCAACCCCATCCCAACTTTTCCTTCGTTTCGCTTGATATATATTCCAGAATGGGGATCATAACCAAATTCCTCGGCACGGCCGTCCTCGGTGGCGCTGGTAGCGCAGCCGGGTTCGCGTTTTGGACCAGAAATTGTGAGTGGGCGCTATCGCATTCAACACCGACACGCATCTTTGGCTAATCTCCAATGCAGCGAAATTCATTCCTGTCTCCTCTTCAGACCCCCTCCTCGCTTCTCCCACGTTTCTGCGACATAATCCGAATCGGAATCCCCTTACGCACGACCTTTGCGTAAAACGTGTGCCGTTGTCGAGTATACAGTCGCATTTACTGGAGAAGGAGGGGGAGGGGAAGTTGGTCGAGGCTTTTTGCGCGGGGTTGTGGAGTGGTCTGGGTATGATATACAGTATTTCGCAATGTTCAGGTTTCTGCGTCATGTCCTCCCCGCGCTGCGCTGTGATTCGCTGTGCTTCTAGCTACTTGCAAACTGTGGTGTTATACTTGAGTAGCACAAATGCGACCGAGAGACTCGATCATGGAGAGAACACCAAGAACCCACCTTGGCATAGAATCAGAAGCGACAGCTAACACCCATAGGCTACGCATACCAACGCAGCTACCTCTCCAAGAAATATCAAAACACCACCACAACCGCCCACCAACTCTGGTCGCGCGAGCAACTACGCAACTCAACCTACGAGGTGGGCACACAAATCACCGACCACTTCGAAGTGGTTTCCAAGAACCCGTCTTCCATCGTGGTGCGATGCGGCGGGTCGCCATTAATCAAAGAAGTCCGCGACTCGGAGGGACTCTTCGAGATAGGCGTCGAGTTAAAACGGGAAGAGGGCGTTGCGGAGTTCAGATTGAAGAGTGCTTTTTTTCAAGGAAGGGGCAAGGCGGAGGGGAAACCGATGCCGGAGCATATTGAGTTTTTGCATCGGTTGTATACGAAGTTGTGGATGGAGACTGCGGTGAGGAATGTTGTGAGGTAGGGAGGGGAGCTACAGGTCATGATCTTTGTATATATTCCATTACTTGTATATACCCTCGAACCAAGTAATACTCTCGAAAGAACGGATCCTTGATATCAGATCCAATTTCATCAGAATCTTATATCCAACTCAACCCATTTTCGATACCGCCCATCCCTTTATGGCTCAAAGATGAAAACGGGGTCTCCTATAGCGATCTTTATACTGCTCCCCTTCAAATTACAGGAATTATAAGACACCGACTTTCCAAGACTCAGAGTCTCATACTAGTTTCCATGGTAGTAGCAGTCTCAGTAATAGCAAATCTTACAAGACCCCACCTCCACCACTAATCCCTTTTCCACCTGAAGCTCTAGGAAAGAAAGAATAAGCTTGTATACCCCATGATTCCCACCCTTCTCGTAGGAGTGTAGAACTCAGACTTGGAAAGGTGCAGATATATTAGAACCAAGCAGTTTTTAGCCGTCCTTCCGGACACTTGGGTACGATGGTTATACGTACAGCCTACTTTACCTACTTAGCACAATCCTATTTTCTCCCTTGAGCCCCGTAATAAGTCCACTTGACTATATACGTCTAGCAGCATTTAAGCGACCACACAGGTCTCCGCGTATTACCTCCCAACAATATCGTCAGCTGCAGCAAGCGAAGATACTCGCGTATACCCCGGGAGCTAGGATATGAAATAAAAATACTAATTAGTAAACTCTCTTTATCGAAGTGGTATAAAAAAGAAAAATACCCGAGACAGAGTAATAGAATTACTAGGGTTTTTTATTGCTTTTCATGTATCCCTTCCATATAACAAAGGGTCCAAAGAAACGTGCACTACTAAGTGGAGTAAAAGTGACCGCTTTAACGATATTTTCTCTGTTAAACACAAAGTTGTTTAGCCAGCCAGGCCGCCTTTCTAAGCATTTGAGCCTCAATTTGAGCCAATTACCCCATCTACTCGTCTCCACTTTGGGTGCACGTTTTTTCAGCTCCTTTGCGGTATGGAAGTGATATCCAGTATGTGGTCATGGACAGAGAGGAAAGCGGGGATGGAGACAAGAGGGATTTCGGAGGAAGGGTGGTTACCCTGTGCAATGTGCAGTATTCGTGATATTTGAGTGGTGACGGAAGTTGCCTAGGAGGTATGACAATATTTACTCTATTACAATTTCCGTCAAAAACCATCACCCAGGGACCCCTCCCCTTCGACACAACTCAGAAGGCAGGACACCACGCCCCATCAGGAACCCCTACTTTACTCCCTTCGAATTTACAACAAGCAGTAAAGACTTCGTCCCCCAGACCCCTCGGATTATTAGCCTTACACTAGCACGTTTCCATATCAGTACCTAAACAATGATAATAATAATAGCAAATTCGATTCTACGAAATCTCCAATCCCATTTTCGCTTGGCGCTTGGATGGTGGGAGATAATGTAGAAGGGGAATGATGGGAGTACGTACACCATAACTCGGGCCTATCAACCCTAGCGTATTGTTCCCGTAGAATCGAACTGTTTGCTTGAATGTTTTGCAGCACGTATCCGTCCATCCCGGTTGCCGTGTGCCGTTCGTCTGAGGGGGAAAGCTGCAACAACCGTATATCTTTTGGGTTTTCAAACCCATCGCAAAGGTGTAGTCGAGAAGGAGGCTAAGAGTGATCAGTGAAAACTTCATGGGTGTCTAGGAGGAAAGCGGGATGGGGAAGGAAAACATACCAGAGGCTGAGTGACAGAATTGCACCAAAGGATTTCATCTTGAGACTTGATGTTTGATATCTTTATGACAGACAGTGAAGCTCCACAAACTGATTTGCCTCTGAACAGACGAAAAGAGCCGATCTTATGTATTTCAACCGTGATAGCGATAACGGCATTTGCTACAAATTCATCTTGTTGTCTAATCAATTTTTAATCTAAGAAAAGTCTCAAGTCCGGGATCCCTATTCCAGCAAATACGCAACACCTATCGGCCCCCTTCCCGCCCTATTCTCTCTTTCTCTTACAAAGAATAGATAGAAACGGCCTCAAATCCATTCTGATAATAGCTGCTACTTGCTCTGATCTGAAGAGAATGCGAAAGTTGGCGGGTTGACCGTTTATTGCGATATAGGGAGCTGGACGCGAGGGTTCTAGGACTCAGACGCTGTTTAGGGAACAATATCAAACAAGGACTATTGCGCAATAGGAAAGTTATTGCTACGAGCTATTCCTTTCAGAATGATTGTTACGGCGAAAACGTGCGCTCCTGGTTGGGTATAAGTGGATGCGATGGCCGGGTTGAATTGAGGTTTACTGTAAATGCTTGTAAACGTGCCCAGTGATCTTGTTGGCCTAGCGAGTTTAATCTGGGGGAAAAGATATTATACAATTGGACACTTTCACTCCGCCTCAAGTCCGCTCAACAGTGCACGTTTTCTCTGTAACAATTTATTCTGGAAGGGATACCTTATTATAGCTTTCTATTATACTGTATTTCACCGGGAAAAATACATATATTAAGAAACGTCTCCAATTTGGGTTCTTGAGATGGGTACAAGTCTTGATGGAGGGAAAAATCCTCAAAAAGCCTTGAAGTCTAATGTAAATAAAGTCACGTACATAGCTACTCGGTAAATGTTACGAGGAGGCTATACCATGGCTCGGTAATCAAAAGAGTTTTCTTTATTTGAAATTATATAGTTTACTTTAGAAAATAGGTTTGGAAACAAGTATTATAATATGTTTCGGTCTTGCTTTTCATTCTCGCCGAAGTACGAGGTACTATGATTTGCTACCTGTATTCCTAGACCAGATTTTGATTTATCTCTAACATCTGGGAAACATTAATCTTCATTGTTATTGACATATTCATTTACCTAGGTATGTTCACAGGAGTATCGCTTAGTATCTTGTTACCTGATGAGTTCTGTCTGGAATAGTTATGTAAAAGCTAATATCACTTCTAAACATGATTTTTACCGTTAATAGTGTGACATTCTATGACATCTATTTCAAAGAGACGTTCGTTCGCTGAGTTTAAATATTTCCCTCCCTTTTCACGAATACTACTAATGTCGTTGGTCCAATGGAACACCAATAAATCCAGCTGCAAAACCCCCACGTTTTTAAAACCAACAAACCAAATCCACCCACCATAAATCACATCCTCTCCAAAAGCCCCCCTTACACCCCATTAGCCGTCAATCCACAAAGTCCCCACCCAGCAATAGCAAGCACACTCAAAAGCCTCACCACAACCACATCTCTATTCCCATAGAACCAAATCGTCAAAACATCCGCGATCCCACAATGACCACCCATAACCACCATCTTAGTATCCACCGCCGCAAGATTACTCTGGAAATAAAAGGCAAAGATCAAAAGACCTAAAGTGCTGGTGCGCATCGTGTGACCGTAGTAGACCATTTGTGCATCGCGTGAACGCGCAGTTTGAGGCTTCATTCCCCAGGTTAGAAGGGCCGCTTCGGGACGTAGAAGGCCGTGGAAGAGACCCCCTATGAACATGGGGGTTGCGGAGAGGAGGGCGGGGATGTGGTGCCAGGAGAATGGGGGGAGCATTTTGGTGGTTGGTTATCTTTTTTGATTTTCTTGGTTTTTGTGGGGGAATTGTGTGGTGGGAGGTTCTCAGTCGAGCTCTTATGTGTGAGGGAATAGTCAATTGGACTTCTATATGTTGGAGGATGGAGATATCTATGACCTGGATATGAAGTTAGGGGAGTGCATTGCTAATGATATACCCGATGGATAGTGTCTTACGTGTAAAACGAAAATGAGTGCTGTTTGAAAATTGATAGTACAAGAAAGAAGCTTTATGCCGTGCAAGCGATGCTTTAAATCATACCAACTGCATGGTATGTTGGTGCTGCAAGCTTACTGCTATCGACAATCCCACTCTACCCCACTATTTTCCCTCTGATTAGACGACGCTCTCCCCTGGCACACTTCCATCTTTGCTGTTAGTTACGAAAAGCTAAAGTAAGCTCTACGAGTACAGGTACGAAAAAACTTGCCAATTTGAGGCACAGACTACCACCACCCAACACCACGTCTAAATCATGACTTTGCATGATAACACATACAAATTAAATAGTAGAATAATGACTAGGTAGATAGAGAGCTTAATTAGGGGCATTTTGAATGATTGTATTGTAGATTATAGAGGTAAAAAGGGTGGATTTTGGGTGGTGGTAGTGGTGGTGGTCTATGCCTTAAATCGGCAAGTTTTTTCGTACCTGTAGAGGTAAGTCAGATATAGATATTTGGATGTTAAAGTCAAAATGTGACTATAACGTGACTTGTTCCCATGCTCCTTCCAGGTTGCTACCTTAAGTTCCTACTCCATATTACCCGGTCCTATGGGGCTTTGGTGCAATATATGACTCCCATAGTTTGGTACAGGATTTTTTGTATTATCGTCGCCTCTTAACTTAGGGCCTGTTTGGATTAGATTAATTTAGCGATCAATCGATTAATCGCTAATTTAATTGCTAATCCAAATAGGAGGCGATATTAATTCCAAAAAAAAAAATCGTAATCAATTGCTAATTTAATTGCCATACAAATTTATTTTGCCCGATTTCGAGCTATATTCCGCGATTAATTCTATATTCACGTATTATCGCTCCTTGTACCTATACCCTATAATAATAACCCTTCGAGTACTTTCTACCCTCCCTCTATAACAATACCCTAGGTACTCTTATAATACCTTAAACCACGTACAAAAGTAATTTAGACGACGAGTTTAATAAAGAGATAGTATAAATAGCTAGCGTTGTTAGTATATTAGTAGCCGCGGATACAAATAATAGTACCGGAGAGCTAATATTCTTAAATCTATATTTCGGAAAGGAGTATATAGAGGAGATTATAAATAGAGGAGAAAGTCGAATTCAAAGGATAATTCGCGTGTTATAAGTATAACTTCAAGTTATTATATCTACTAAATAGTAAATACTAGATAGCCATATTTACCTCGATATACTTTAAATAGTGAATATATAAGATTTAATCGCAATTAAGCTACAAAATATATTTCGCGATTAATAAATTAATACCAAAATTAATACCAAAATTAATCGCAAAATTAATCGCGAAAAAAAAACTAATCTAAACAGGCCCTTAGCAAATATTAATGGAAAAAAGTCCCGAAAGGTGGTATGAGCTGGTGGTATTTCTTGCCTACCAGCCTCGTCTACCAGAAGCTTAACAAATAAAGCGATTCTGTGATTTACAGTACTTGATAATCTATAAGGAATGCATTTGAAACCCCTCGAATCCTGAACGCTACCACGCAGTCAGTTTAAACGCAAACGAACGTTCAACGAACTCCAAACGAACAAGCAACGTATATGATAACATTAACACAGAGGTTGTGATATTTTCTTCCATCAGACTCCATTCAAGACCTTCTTTATTTGATCTCCGATATATGGGGAACTTATTAGTCAGATCCAAGTCTAAAGCGTATGCTTCCCGAATGATTTCCTGCAAGACAATCCATCGATAGTAGAAACATCACGGAGCACCTAGATTAATAGAAAAGAGATCGTAAAGATAGAAATATAAAGGTATGAAGTTTTTTAAACGTGCGTATGATATCTAGATGTTGGTGATTCACGACTGTATAAAAGTACTGAAAAGTTCACTCGGTTTCTCAAGAATACTTGGTCCACTCGCTTATTATATTAAAGAAAGGGGGCACCAGGGGGTATTTCTATTTACAGCTGAGTATGTGAAAGATTTCGACGAAAACGAAAAATAAACTAAAGCTGATTTAAAGTGGATGAAAGCAGTCGTGAATGAGGGCTAATGTTTACTCTGGTCTACGTGATTTGACGAGACTTCCAGTGTCGGTTCTAAATTAAATAACAATCGTTATAAGCCATAGGCTCCTAGATATTCGCAAAACAGTTAGAAGTTAATTCACCTTTTGGATTCCTCGAATTTTATTATCGGGGATCACTTTATACTACTATTATAGCATTTTCTAAGCCCTAGGTTCATCACAACGAATCGCCGATAGCTTACGTGTCTTTTGTACACAAAGTGTGGAAATGAACCCCGGCCGGGTGAACCTGATGAATTAATGAAAGGTCGTTGGACATCTACCGGTCTTTTCTAAGAAATATGCCCCACCGAGAGGCGGTAACTTTCTCATAAAATAAAATGCGGAAGCCTACTCGAGTAAGTAAACTAAAAAGAGTGCTGCCGAGCTCGCAGAGCTGTTCGACCCTGGTTTTGCGCCGAGCTCGGAATAAGGCCACATAACACTGATAACAGGATTTGAGTCAACTTCCCCATGTCTCACGGTTCCACATAGACCCTTCGAGATCTTGGGATCGCCACCTTTACCCTCGCCCCCATTTCCATTTCAGGTGGGGTACTTCACGAATGCTCTTACTGCCTTGAGCCTGAGGTGAAATAAGTAGGAATAAGGGACCCCATTACGTGATTTGCATTATAAGGAGCTGCCCGTTCTTATCTAGTGTTATACCAAGATGCGCTAGCAGGGTGCTGTCCCACTTCGTTGTCTTTCCAGTAAATAGAAGTCTAAGGTTTCTAGTAGACTTCCTAAACAGTTCTAGTATGCTAAGCAGTATCTCCTTATGTAGCTAGACTTACTCGTAGTAGGAACCCTGCCGAAATAGTGAACGCAAGTGTTCTGTAACTAAATCCAAAAGGGCTGGTAGATAGGAAGCTAAGAAATCTCAGGAATACCCTCTTCCTACACCCTTTCTAGCCTCTTTTTTAGGCTCGTTTTACTACTACTAAAGGTAAGGTCAAGTTGACCCTAAAAGCTTATCATTATATCATATCACAAAAGCTCATTATAATGATTTGTAAGAGAATGAATTTCAACTACAGAACTTCAAGTTCGGTAGCTGCGGGCACCGCCCATGAGTTACAAGAATCGATCTGGCAAGCCAACATTTTCCCCCGCCATCATCCCTTGTTCCCCCAACCTAACAACGCCATGCATGGCCGAGACTGCCGAATAGTATCCAGCCTCGATGTTACTAGTACGGCTCGTCTAGTATGGTATGCATCCACAAGTTTTGTCCTCACTAAGAAAATCAGGTATTAGCAATGGACTTTATTTATTTATTTATTTATTTCTATTTAACGTCCGGCGGATACTAACACCTAAAGGCTAGCTCCTAGGTAATTCCTAGACAGGACAAAGGACGCTAGGGGGGAAAATCCCCCCTAGGCTACAGGGGTCGCAAATAGGAAAGCCTATCTACTAGTGACAGTTTAAAGAGAGACCCCACTTCCGGGAAAACTCCTATATATAGTTACAAGAGAGAGCAGTAATAGACAAAGGAAATGAAGATATAGAAAAGA
>UNPT01000408.1:0-45310 GCA_900536445.1 Hymenoscyphus occultus | reverse complement strand
ATACAGACTTAGGTACAGATAATTACAATAGCAGATACATGGATGGACAAGCATATCTATCTCCAGAGCTTCAGAGCTCGGGGACGAGCTCTCCTTGAAGGGGGGGGTAATGTGACAGTTCTGGTTCCAGACCTGCCACGTGAGCTCTCACCGCCTGGCAGAATCCTGTATATTAGCATCGTTCAGAGCTGTCTTAGCTCTTCACCTTAGTATTCTAAGAATGGATCAGTTCTACCATCACACGTCGTTCTGCCCCGTCACAATTTTAAACTCTATTATATAGATATAATAAAATAAAACCAATAAATAGAAGTACTTACGTTAACTAGAGTATTTCAGAGAGAGCTTTTACTAAGTGTTATCTTAAATACTTAATAAAGAGTTATTATATAACTATTTATTAGATATAGTATAAAATATTAAGTATAAAAAGAATAATAATATTAGTTCAAAGTAATTTCTTAAATCGTTATTATATACTACTACTTAAATAACATTATCTTTAGTAGCTATATACCAAAGAGCCTATAAAAAAGTATTCTCTTTATTAAAAACCAGAATAAAAATATTATTAAATATCTAGTTTATTAAGTTAAGAGTTACTTGTATAGATACATATATATAAAATATACTCTACTATCTATCTAGTATTAACAAAAGCTATAACTAAGTATAATACATTGTAAAACTATACGTAGAAAACTAATTAGGTTAATTAAAAGAAATTCTAGAAATATTTTATTCTTCTAACTAGACTACTACTTTTAGTTATAGTATTAAAGTTCGTAAAAGACTATAACTCTATGCTATTAAAAAAAAGAAAGTTAGTGTCTTAGGTATATAAAACAAACTAGGTATTATTACTTGGTAAGTTTGATATATCCTCGGAAGTTTATCTTATTATCGTAAGTAGGATCTCTTAAAATACAACTTCTGATTCTCGTAGTAACTATAATTACTAAAGCTCTATATAAACTACCAGATAATCTTCTCAGTTCTAGATAGATCAATTATGTAGCGTACGAGGATAAAACAAACACCTTTGATTCGGTTAAGTAGAAAGGACTTGTCTATCCGACTTCTGATAGATTAATCCTGGAGCTATATTTAAGTAGGGATACTACGTCGGGATTAGAGAAAACAATGATTCTCCGGGTTGTAAGTTTTCAAGGGGTTTTCTACATCTATCATGCGACTTATAGCTTTGCATTTTACATGGGGTCAAGTTGACAGTTATATTTCTTTCTCTCCACAGGTGTTAAGGAGAGAGGAATAGAAACCGAACATTAGTCAATTTAATTGCTGCCAGCGTTTCTCCAAGTACATATCCTTCCGACAACTTCGCGAATTCAGTACAATGCCTCTCAATCAGGGGCGTGGTCACAGGCAACTACATGTTATAAAGATGAAGTGGGTACCAATCACGGAATTCCAATAAGTCACATCTAAAAGTTTTGCAAATGCTCAGATTCAATCATATACTTCTGGTCTGCCCTCGATCATTAATTGTTCTCTGATCTATTTTCGGAATCAAAAAAATTTCCCCGCCTCCCATCATCCAGATTTTGGCATCCGCTGTTCCACACAGCCATGCAGCCTTCTTCTCACGGATCCCTTCCAACCGCCACCTTGTACACGGTTTTGGGATAGAACCCTTGTGACAAGAAGTATTATATCACGAGGCTCTTGTCTTTGCTACCTGACCCCTTGTCTCGGTAGCCTAGGTGGATGCCTAGTACTCTAGAGCCTTCCACTCGATCAGGGTCGTTTATATTAGAGCCGCTCCGCCCCCCCTTAGCTAGCTTCTCTCTCTATTCCAGCTTATCCTTTCCACATTGTGCCCTCGTCTTCTGACAAGAAGGTAGCTAACGTACTTGCACATGGAGATCTTGGAACAGGCTAAAGTGCGTGAACAGCACCTCCTGTATGCATGGAAATTGTTTTGATGTGGAGAGATCCGAAACTTCAAATGCAATTAGGGATGGATGGATGAATGTACGCTCGTACATCCTTTATGGATCTAACATCTGCGTATGTGATAAATCCTAACAAGCCCAGTGGTATCGGCGTGGTAGGTGTTCCCCATGATCCGGAACGCGACTTTGATCCCTGAATAGTGTGGACAGGGCCGAACTCTACTCCAATATCTGCAGGCGTCTTCGATGCAAGTAGGTATGTGGGTGTTCTGCGAAATGGCTCTCAGTTTGTTGATATCCGCACCACAGAAAGGACCCGGTGCTCGCGGTATGACGATCCGGTTGCAGCCACTTTCCAGACTCGGAAATTCCATCCCGCTGACCATTATGCAGCTCATAGAGGGGAAGGGAGGGGTTTCCTTTGAGCTCTACATTAGCACATGCAGTTGCGAGCTGCCCCCCAGCTACTTCCAATTTTGTCGAAAGTATCTTCCATGTATAGATATGGACTTTAGCCGCGATAGACAGCCGTAACCATTGCATGTTGGAAACTATCGATTGACTCTTTGCTTTGAATTGTGACGCACCGTACAAGCGGGAGGGCTGGTTGACGTTTGGTTGATACGGCCGCAAATCGGAGGATCAGAAATCCTAGGAGGGAAGAGCTGTTTTCCAAGTAGACTGAGGTTTGCACAAGGCCCTGGGAATCTGACTTCTGCGGGTTGGAGGATAACCCTGGAGGCCGGACTATGGTTATCCTCCTGTTGCGTGACAGCCTTCCAGTTATCTGCATACCCGCCAGTCAGCTACACAGTATACTAATGATACAAGTAAAGTGGAATCTGACCCGGGTCGCATCTGTAACGATTGCCAGTATTATCGGACCCTCATGGGTGTGTTCACAGACGCGGGTTCTTGGTCGTGATCTTGATGGTGGGATCCTATTGACAGTTGTGTAAGTCCAGGAGGTAAGGCAAGTATTCAGCCAAGGTAGATGTCAGGGGCCGCCTGAAGGTAGAATAGAGAAGACATCGGGAAGTTGCCTTCTCGGCAATGTGACGTTATCGGAGATGGGAAGGATTGAATGTAAGGCCTTCACAGTTCTAATTATTGAATTCAATCATTCTCGCACTTTTCGAATAGCCGAAATAACTCGAAGTAAAAATTCCGTGGAGGTCATACCTGAAATTCCGCCATGCATTCATTTCACCTGGGACGTTCTGAATTTCAATCACGTGATGTAGAATTTCACCGAACGACAAAACACCAAACATAAAACTACCACAAGAACATAATATTAATTGATGTCACCTACCCATTTTGAATAAGAAAATGAAAAAAGATAAACAAGTACTGGAGTTTCTGTGGAACTTATAGTCAGTTCGGAATCGATTATTTGGGAGACAGATTTCGCTTAATTCATGGCCCGTCCAGGGCGGTCAGTGGCGGTCCGAGAATGCCGGCACCCACTTTTCTAAGCGCACTGACCTACTACTAGCCACACAGGTGCTACAATTACTAAGACCCACCCTGAAAAATCATAACACAACATATTTTAACAATAGTATAGAGCCTCTTATTAAGGCCTTAGAAATTTTCCCATAGGTTAGGGAGGTTAGGGTTAGGGCTAGGGTTAGGGTTTAGGTTAATAGTTTGGGTTTGTGGAACATTTTTACTAAGTCTACTACGTTCTGGCTGTGCGTGCAGTGTTTAGCGAGATCTGTCTCCCAAATAATCGATTCCGTAAGTTCTATGTTTCTTGAATATTCGAGATGTTAATTCATCATGTCCCTCGCCTCCGAAATCGATGCTCTAACGTTCTTCAGCCTAGCTGTGTCTCCGCTTCCTCCTTGTTACCACCCCGACAAAACTTGAAAGAAGCGAGGACGGGATCAAAAAGGCCGTCTGGACATCCTCTGCAATATTCTATCGTTCCAGAGTATTAAAACACAGACAAGAACGTGCACAAAGAGTGGGTATAGGTGCATGCGTTAACTGAGTCAAATTGAGGCTCAGATACTTGGAAACGTTGCCAGATTGGCCAAATGAGTTTGTGCTATGAGGAAGATGTTGTGAGGGTGGATGGAGAAATCCCAGAAATTGATCACATCTGCAGCTGTAAAATCTGTGTCATTGAAAATGTTACGGGCGTTGCGACAATGGTTAGAAGATATTTGACTGTTGTCATTTGCTATGATGGACTGAAGAAAGAGTTTTGAATAAGGATAGTTGAATAAGGATAGTTGAATAAGGATAGTACATCATTCCACTGCTAGCTTTTGAAATGCTCGTTTCTTGCCCTATCGTAGCTCTCAGAGCCCCCCCCCTCCCCCCGGCCCTCCCCTGCTGTCGTATTCTGATTGATTTATTCTGATTGATTTATAGCTAAGATGAAACCAGAATTCTCGTAGATCATAGGATCGGGCTTCTCGAAGAAACGTTCCGTTATCGGCAAGCCCTCCAGTCAAAATGAAGCTCCCGTGGTGGTCACAGTTGTGGTGCTGGCCTGCGGTTGGGAGGCTTAAGTGCAAAGGCAGATGTTGGCCAAACCTGAAATTATTAGTCAAGAGACTAGATAAGTAGAAGGATGAAGCATTTGGAATGAATCGGAGAGCATTCTTGCCACTTATGTCAATGCTAGCGGCTGTTTGAGACAAAACGTCCAGTACCTCGCTACGGGTGACGATATAGCGATTCTTGAGTATCTTGCTGTTAAGTGCCAATGAACCTCTCCACGTAGAGTTGTAGAAGACAGGGTGGGCGTAGCAGACGGATTGGTGGCAGGTTGAAATATGAGTCGGTATCCTGAAAGTTCCTTCAAGAGTAATCTTATGTATACTTTCCCAGTGTGATGCCCAAAACAATCGTATGAAGTACCCCGATCAAGGAGCAGGCCATGGAAGAATGTGGTCCCTCGTTCCAAGTGTAAACCTATGTTTCCATGGAAAGAAATCGTTCTGCATGTCTAATGATTTCAACCGATGAAATAGAGGTGAGTCCCAATCACCTGGGACGAAGTGTGTGATGGGCGGAAGAGGGGATACGTCGTTATTTGAAAATAATGACAGTTGGAAAAGCCACGGGTAGGTAGTGGAGGCGTAACAGCGGGGTCTGGCAGCGTGGGTGCGAGGGAAGCTCAGTCGACTAGAGAAAGGTAAATGAAACCCTTCTCGTGGTAAATGGTATCTATTTGTAGCCGGTAAGCTATGAAAACTAATACATGAGTAATAGCCACTGAGCTTTCAAGTAGGAAAGATACGTGTTGGAGGAGGGGACAAACATACCTGAAGAAACTGAACCGTGCTCTTTCGGATCTGATGATCGTCTTTGATGCTATACTTCTCCATGCCATGTATTGGAAAATGCATTTAATTGTTCCTCATGACGCAACTAGATGAGATCCTTCATGCAAGACCCCAAGGCTCCCGTGTCAATAAGAGCGATATGGCGAGAAAGAGAGCGTTTTTGTCGATGGCGTGTTGATTCTCTCTAATTCTACGTTGTGCCTTTTTCAACCAAGAGCGCTTCAAATAGTACCAGAACACCAGCTCGATCAAATTTGGCAACGGTCTTCATAAGGTGAAGTCTATTGATGGTGAAACAGGTTATCGCTGTTGCGGGATTGGCATAAGAATGTTTAGTGCGTAGATGCAAAATAATCAGACTGTGGTTCTAGGAACCGCTGGCAGACAGATCGTGCCATTTCTGGTGTCATGGCAAATATTCTTGTCGTTTTTCTTTTGGGTACAATCCGGCAGTACACTCGCTGTCGCATATGAGTTGTGCGATAGTATGTTGTGTAGAAGAGAAAGATGGAGGGCAAAATGGTAACGGGTGAGGAATGATGGCAATGATCTTGAACTCCAGCAGAGTCATACGATGCAGACAGGCAGGCTCAGGTCTGTATGGGCGCCAACCGAAGCGAGCACGGACAATTGGGGCACACCAATCTTACCCTCACCGCCTCAAGCATTTTCTCAAATGACACTTAGGCACTTTCGTGCTACCCATGGCGGTTCTAAGTGTTTCACCTAGTCGGTAGGATAAAACGAAAATGATTGATACTTGCAGAAGGCGGAGCAACTTGATGAAAGTCGAGGAACTATAGGTGAAATATGCGCGGAAAGGTAGATTCGATAGATAGAAACTTGCGCGTGCCGAGAGATACCGAGTAGCATCACGCCATTGTACAGCCTCCTTAGTTACAAAGAAGTCGCACGGCTTTGATCAGCAAAGACAGAGTTCATCCTGCTGTGAATGAGAGTCCTTCAGTTCTATACTGTTCGTAGGATCTTTACATCGCCTACTGGCTGAAATTCGGTTTCTCCCCTTCCCCTGAACAACCTCGCTTCGAAGCGAGACGCAAAACTTTTCCCTTTGGCATACGCCAAAACCTCTTCAAAGAAGTAGATTTGATTCCAGGTTGTTCAACAACTGATATCGTGGATATATAATAGGCAAGTATAAGCCTTGGTAGTGGTGTGGTGGCTTCGGAAGCGGCTTGGGTAAACGCGGCGCACAAGGGGGAAATTACGAAGATTTGTTGATAAAAGACCTCCACCCACACTGTAATCTACTCTCTCTCTTCTTATTAGCTACTCAACTTCAATGCCACAAAAAAGTCACAATAGCGAGGAGACAACATGGCCCAATCGAACCTTCGGCGTCTGTCAATTCCGTCTTCGGTCTTGCCTTGCAAATCGATGTTTGGATGGAGATCAGCCAGGAGTTCCCACACGCAGTGCCTGTGGTTTTCTGCTGGAAGATCTACTATCCGAACGTCGATGTGCAAGGTAAGTGTTGCTTCAACTATCCCTTCTCGGCACTACGCGTTCAAGAATAAGGATGATCTATGCTGGGAAGGAGAGCAACGATCAGAGTAACGGGGAGCGCGACAAACAGAATAAACTCGGACGTACTGTCGTGTTGCCTGTTGCCGTTTGATACCGAAGACGAGAAGCTTGCCACTCCCTCCGATCAATAGCAGACGATAGCTACCTGCGTCCAGCATGCTTATGCGAACAAACACCCGTCGCTCGAGAGCTCCCTGTCGAGTTCTCTTTCCTTGTTCGTGTGTCGCAACGGTAAGTTTCACCCCGCAACGCCGTTTTACTACTGTAAAGTACTAATAATTTGTAGGGTGACCGAGCATCTATCCTCAACTCTCTCCCGTCTTCAGCCCCGCTACCTTTTGGTCCACTACGAACATCACCAACTACGCCATCCTCTACGTACACTTAGGTCGGAATCGACTAAATCGCAAATCACAAATCGTAAATCACAACTCTTGGCATCTTCGTGGTATCCGCAGCGGTGGATCATACAGTACTGTATTGAAATGTCAGTACGGATCCACGTGACTTGCAAGAATTTTGGCAGATTTTAATTCGTTACAGAGATCATGCCTTCGCGCATCAAGTCATTCGGTCAACAGCGTCCTTTCTTTGGCGGCAATAGAGGCGGAGGTGGACCCTTCCCATGCCCTGTTCAAGAGCAAAAGCAGGCAATGATACTGGAGGAGTTTGTTGTGTGAAATGGGTGTTTGGGCAAAGGCAACTGTACTGCAACATAGAAATGGGAAACTCTCCAGATAACAATCCAACATGTTGCTGTTGACTGTGTGAAAGTGAGGATGGCGTGATTCTGTTTATCTGATTTAATAAGTGAATTCTGGTACCTCCAGCCTCAGATTCTCTTCTATTACTTCTATTGCCTCTGAGTTGCTTAACACAGATCAATAGACTTTATTGATTCATGCGTTTCGAATACCATAGTTGGGTTTTCCAAGTCTTGTCAAATTTTGTAGTTGAACATGTAGCATACGTTTTTACCATGTCACGGTCACGATTTCCTAAACTTCAGTGGAAATTTATCTATTATGAGACGTTAACTATGGGTAACTTCAAGCATTCAGGGCAGGGTGGGCTCAAAGGACGTGCAAAATAAATTTCATTGACATCCTGTGACACATGCGCTGCTCGCGTTCTCGCAAAGGGCCTCGCTTCAGACCGACCTCCTTGTCATTTCATTCCAACTACAGTGGGTACTGGGTTCTTCCATCACTTTTATAATATCACGCCCGATACCTCACATACTTACGTCTGCTTTGAGTTCTGCCATCTAACAGCGGTAGACTAGCTTCGTCCAATTCTCTATCAATCAGTCATCGCGTCAGAGATACAAACACCGGCAATGTTACGGCACGAGTGCTCTCCATATCGGCACGGGGATTGTCAGCTCCACAGTCTGGCACTAGCATGTTTCATGGAAGGCGCTACTCCAGTTCTGGACACAGCTTTCCCGCTAAACAGTCCGTATATGGGATCCTCTCCGCCCGCCCCTAGCCGGCTTCTCTTTCAATGCTTACTTTATTCTCACATTGTGCATCGAGCTAGAATCGCATTTAAAACACACATAGATCGAGCATATGAAAGGCATTCAGGCTGTATCCCAGTGCTCTCGCGATGCTCTTGCGATATCTGTAGCTAGCAGAGTGTGAGCTGGCCCTCGTCTTCTGACATGCTGCTGCCAATTGTCGCAGCTCTGGAAGCCAACGAGCTCTCTAGGCACGTCCTGATGGACACATTACTCGGCTCCTGCCCGCAGATGCCATGTCTGCCGTGGACGGTATCTCCCAATATCAAGGCCCAGAGGGGGTCATCGTTTTGCCACAACCGCGTCAACCATCGCCACGCCGCCGCTTGGCCAATGGTGGACCTGATCAGATGATCTCTCAGGAAATAAGTTTATTAAACTGTCGTCTTAATACAAAATCTTACTTAACATGAACAAGTTCGCAACAATTTGCAGTTTGAAAGCATGGGTCTTGGTATGAGAGATACCCAAGTAAGTGACATACCTTCGCCTGTTTCCATCCGGACATCTGAGGATAACAATCGAGAGCACTTTTCCTTTTCCCGAGCTTGACTTTGAACTTTGCTGACTCTAGTCTCAGGGGTCCCCCACGTGGTTCATCAACTCACTCGTCTTAAATGGGTGTCCAGGTAATTCTCTCTGATACCAGGTTGTTCTCAATCCGGTTGCTCCTTCAACTCAGAGGAAGAAGCTTATGCACCCACATCCAGCGCTTCGTCAATCTACACCCAATCAGCGTAGCCGGGGGCTCTTTACGATCAGCGATATTTGGCACAAGAACCCGAAGGACCATGCCTTAGCGTCATACATAGAAGGGATTGAGTCTACATCCGTAGAAGACCATTCCGGTAATCTGTGAGGCATGTAAGTTCCTAACCCAATCAGCAGTTCCACTTCCATAAACAGCATGGCCATCCAACGATACCTTGTTCCAACAACGCATGGTTGAAGGAGTGGAATACCATATGGTACCCTTTTAATCTGGAGCACTGAGCTGACAATATGTTTTAGATCTCCTGAAGACTTGGAACGAATCGATACAACCCCCATGAATGAGGACAACAAGCGGTCGCTCAAGGCGTATGGGGTTACTGAGACGGAAGGGGTTATAGAGTGGCATAAATAGCAATGTGGGGTAGTAAATCCGCTCAAAAGATCCATAATAAACGAGGGCGTCGAAACCGAGGGGTGGCGGATCTTGTGGAATTAATACGATGTTATCTTCCTGACCGGATGGTGGAGGAGTTTTCTCTCTAATAATGTTTCTGAATGAATATCCTCTGACTCTGAAACCATCTGCTGTGACCGAATGCCACAAACTTATCTCCCTGTTCGCTGTCCTAGAATAGCCTGCTGGTATACCACAAGTCAAACAAGAACGAACAATGCCCAAAGGAACTAAGTATATACAAACACTATCCAAAATCTATCAAGAACGGAGACGAATGACCGAAATAGACCCCCTGGATGAACATCCTTCCGCACCATTGATCAAGACCCTAAGTATATCTTTTACGACATATTGAAAGAAGGTGGTGGCAGGTGTGAAGAGAACACACTCGCTGTTTTCACAATAGAGCAAGTATACCCCAACTTTGACAATAGCAGACTTAGGATGCTACTTCCTTTTCATCTGTTCCCCGAGAGTATTGCCAGCACAAGGTCATCTGCTAGTCTACCTGCGGCGCCACCAGCCGCCCTACTGGTCGTAAGTGTCATCGCAAAACTCTCCCTTACATTCCGCAGGTTTTGGGTACACCAATCACTCATACCCACAACTTGGAATCACGAGTGTGTTGAATTGGTTCCATCTCAACCGAACACGAGTCCCATTGATTTTCTCAACTCTTTACCAACATTAGAGTCAGATAAAGCGTACATCTACTTTCAAGAGAATTGCGAACTGCGAAGACCCCAGAAGTCTCCAAATACTGAAAGGTGGCAGAGATTGACTACAACAGGAGAATGGGGGACGTCAAACTCCGGACGGTATCGGGGTTGTGCTTGAAAAGTTCAACGGTCAAATACCACAGATATGATCCGTCCACTCTCAGAATTGACGCTGATTCAAAAATTGGGATCCACCAGGCCATTTGATAGATCTCCGCATATCCCGTAATCTACAGTTCAGGTCGACCGAATTACAAACGATACTGTTTTAATTACTAAGAATACAATAGTTACAGTCACTGTGACAACTACTCTACTCTGCTCTCCAAGTACCTGAGTACAGTACAGCACTTCTGGAGGTATACGGAGCAAAACGGTCCGAGGCGCTGGGTATATTCCGGTTGGTCCGACCGCGCCGGTGTTGCCGATCACGTGCCAGACTCCACTATACAATGCTTCAAAAGTGGATTGCATCAGTACTTCATTGTCCATGCCTAACATTCCAAATAATTGTCTCTGTGATGCTTCAGTAACCTATGCTTCAAGTAACAACCACAGCTGTAGATTCTTTGTGCTTAACACGTGACCTTGGTTGATCTTCGGAATCTCGCTTGATTCACTTCCCCTATTCTCGACATCCTCACGTCACGACCCTTCGAAAGTAACATCGCCACAAAAAGTCACAAATTTTCGGCAGGAACTTACCCCTTCAAATACATGCTCCTGACCTTTGCCAATCTACGATTGTTTTTTTTTCATGTGTTTGGGGGAAAAACCACTCCACCGCAACGTCCTGGGACAGCGACCACGCGAAGAAATTCACTACGAAAACAATATTGTGACGATATTTCCTCGCTATACCTCCGGAGATCCAGAGACCCAGATACAAAAAATCTACGTTGTGTTCGTGACCAGCCACTCCACATTTCTTGCCATTTAGAAAAAACAATACTGCACCTAACGTGACGTCTTCCTACTGCAGAGCATCCGTGCACTCCAAAAACAGTGGGAAAACAAGATGAGGTTTTTTCGAGGTCCCATCACCTGAAAGAAACAATATGCACAGGGTGGACCGATTTTTTTCCGGCGTGATATTTTAATAGATTGTTCTACTCTACTTTGCACACTGTGGCAAGCTGCTGCAGGATATCTCTTCACAGGGATCAACGCATGATTGGCCCATTCCATCCTTATCTTCCAGTAGAATTTTGGGAAGCCACACGCTCTTTTGCTTCCGTACTTTGACGTACAGGCATGAAATAACGCAGTTACCAGTATGGTTATATGGGGAAGTGACGGGCTGAGGTTGTGTCCAAGCACCTGTTGAAATAATGGTGGAAGTCAAGGCCTGACACTCAGAGGCAACAGAAACCACTCAAAGTGATTCGAGTCACCGAGAGGCATGGACAAGTAGGGTGCTGTAGGATTGGCATGCGTGAGCTACATGTATAAATCATCACAGGATTGGAGAAATACGCATGGTATGTTGAATTGCAAGAACAGATGGGTTTCAATTAGAGAAACAGGAACTCCAAGCTTACTCGGTTTGTCAGACTAGCATGATGCAACGTCTGTTTGGACATCATGAAATCTAGTCATGAGGCATATACCGGGTGGGGCAGAACAAGAACTTTGCTATGGATACGGTAACCCTAGTCCCTCGAGTTCGAGATAAACAAAGGCATCAAGATAGGATGTGAATGACGTCAAAGTTAACCAGTAAACACAAGACACAAAGTTTACTTCAGCAAAATAAACAAAAGAATCAAAACACAGGATATTCATTGTTTTTTATTTTCTATGAACATCAAGAGGCATGAAAGCCAAAAAATACATGTGATGTTTGAAAGCATGTCTCCAATGCAAGTAAGCCATCGCAAAGTGATCATTCAATTGTCGAATTACACTGCAATGATGCTTGGAATTTCAATATATCCATTTACACCAGTAGCAATCCAAATTGTCGAGTACGTCAGCACGAGATTGCTAATTGAGCGCTGAGAACGGAATCTTGATGACGAATGGCATTGAACAGAACCATGGTAGCAGCCATAACACTGAACCAAGGAGGAGTTGCAAGCACCATCGTGAAGAGCCAACAGAACCACAAGTACCCTAGAGGAGGCAATCAACAAAACACAAATGGATGAATATACACTTAGCTAGGAAAGAAATAAATGGCAATCGGGCGAACCGTTTTTTGGTGATTGTTTTTGATATCCAGGAATCGTCATCGTCGAGAACCATCAGCGTCGAATCGGAATTCCGGACCCTTTTAGAATTTTTTTGGTAGACCACGAGGGCCAATTTTAGCAATTTTCAAAGGGGGTAAACAACAGAAAAGGGCGATACTTATCAGGTGAACACTGGAGCCATCCTCTTCATCTCACCGACCCCAAAGTCCAAGGCCTTGACCGTGATATTCTTGGAGTTGATTCCAAGCGACCTTGGTTTTCTGGGAGCCCAGTGGAGAGTGATAGGATCTTCGGTCTCCAGTGCTCGAGAGACCATCTCCTCATCCTCGACCTCCATTGCGCCCCAACGTGCCCTCTCTTCCTGCTCCTTCTGCTCTTCCCTGATTGCCTCCTCGATATCCACCCTGTCGGGTCTTCCACCGAATTTGTAACGGTGTTTTTTACACGCACCTTTTTTCTCGAAGCAGCGGTGTGGAAGCGGGAAGTGGCTTGCGAAGCCCCAGACGTTTCCCATTCGTGGGAGGCCAGAATCGGGTTCCTCAACAAAGTCGGGCAGGTCAAAGCGAACCCCCTTGCGCGGGGCAGCTGCTGCGCTGGCGGAAGCCGTCTTGAGAATCGACTTTGGAGGCGCTGGGAAGAAGTTGACTGCGGCGAATTGGTTGGCAAGGTCATCGAAGTCGTCGTCGAGATCCATGGCGTCGAAAGCATTGGCGAGGTCGTCGCATGGATCGGCAATGACAGTGACAGCGAACATTGATCCGATTTCCTTGAGCTGTGGAAGTATTCGAAGTTAGCGATATGTTTCCGTGAGGGATATCAACAATCATAACAGGGATGAAGTAAATGAAGCACTATTTACCGGCTGGTCAAGCCATGGGGAATTAACGCTCGGGGTACGGATGTTGTTGGCGGCGACGCTGTCGAAGACGAAACGCTCGGGGGCATCCAAGTCATCATCGGAGGCAGATGATAAGGAATCAGAAGACTCGTCGAGAGAGGCAGAGTCTTCGAGCTCGTCGATGGTGAGGGAGACCTGGGTAGCAGGGCCCTGGCAAGTTGTTAGCATGTCGAAGAAAATAGTTTGAGGGCAATGCTTACCTTGGTCTGAGGTGGTTGGCACTCTGCGAGAATGGTGGCGATGTCGTTGGAGTTAGGACCCTGGATTGTTAGAAAATTGAAGAAGCAGATGGGGGTGAGATGTTGGTTACCTTGAATGGCCATAGAGGACTCCAGGAAAGAAGAACCAAACCGATGCACAAGAAGTAGCAAAGGCCGAGGCCAATGTACCCCTGTGACATCAGGAATGGAGCGGCGAAGAGAGCGAGTGTGAACATCTTTGCGTTGGTTAGACGTAAAGATGCAGGAGGTATATGTGCGTATGTGTGTATGAGAGTGTTTTATGAGAGCGGGTGTAGCAAATGCAGGATGCGGTTGTTGAAGAGGAAAAAAAAAAATCCTTCGAGAGATGAGCAAAGGCAGGAGTTTATACCCTTGGGAGCAGAGGGGTTGACTGATGGTAGCCGACGGTGGATGGTTGTAGCTGTCCGCAGCAACGGCGGGGCAACCGTTAAGCGAGTCCTATTTGGGTAGGTTTATTCATTTTCCCGTGGCATCGGTCGCCACGGAGACCGTCGGTTGCATGGGGCACATCAAAGAAGGACCTCAAATCCCGTAGAGGCAATTCACTGCTGGTCGAGTCCCATTGAGGGATTTGTGCCACAACGCGCATAATAAATTAGCACTGGTGTTATGTCAGGAAGCTGTGCATATGGACTCAAATATTTTTATATGACCTCAAGCTATATCATGTATTCCCGGTACGTTTTCATGATCCAATATGGGAAACACGTCGCTATATTGCGACGTTTTGGCAGATTCAGATACCCAAGTCGCGAATGCCAAGCAATTACCTATGTGCTAACGGTGCCAGTCGTGTAAACTCCCACAATCGCAGCAGCCATTGTGCAGAGCTCCAGCGGATATAGCACTGCCACCAAGTACTACAGTCCTCCATGACTGCCTATATCGGCGCCGAGTTCTGCTTCTCGAGTTGAGCTTAAGCATCAGGGACCAATGGGCATGGTCCGTGCAGCATCGCTAGAGCTTCCTTTCTTTCATTGGAAATGTACCATTGCCAATTGTGTATGCTTCAATAATTTCCTTAAAACAAATTCATTTGAATATCTCTAATCTGAATTGGAGTATTTATCCACAAAATATATATCGATAATTTTCAGGCAGTCTACCCCGTTGTGAAACATTCTATTGTTCTTATGGAATCGCTAGTGTAATTACTATACCTGAAACCTCTCGGTGCCCCATTCGATTCTTCAGAACCCGGGTAATAATAATATGTAGCCAAACAAAGTTCCTCTTGTTTGGCGGGAAGTCTTTTCGGGTTTCCTAACTATGTTTTGACTATTCTAATTATACCTCTTCTCAACGAGCCACCACTATCTCAACTGGCACGAGGTGACTATCTCTCGCTTACGAAAATATTTTGACCCTGAGTTTTCTATAAGGGGTACGTCTTGAATGAATTTGCTTGTCTTAGTCAATTTATCAAATGACTTACTATGGTCTTATATAATTATATTTACGTTTGTAAGTTGTTATATGTTCAGAAGTATTAGCATTTAGTCATATCATTGAATTATCTAGGTATTTCCAGATACTTGTAATTACTGTTCGTATTGAGTACTTTCTTGTTACCAAGAAACTATGCCCAACTTGCTAGTGTTAAAAGATATTGTGTATTCCATGGAAGAAATTAGATAAATACCTATATCTCTAAGCATAAATAAAATGTACAAGCTAGGAGATATCAGGGAAACGAATAGTCTATCTCTTTGACCTCTTTGAAAATACTTAGACTTCCGCCTTATATCTATTTTAGAATACTTATAAATCTAAATATATCTGTACATATATATAATAAATCAAACCCTTACCTTGCTACTTCTTATCCATTCAAATCACTTATTAGCCTAGGGGACCCGTAGTAGCATAAAAGACCAAAGGTCTCTCGTAGTAGTATCAGAAAGGAAAGACCGGAGGAAAGCTTCCATGGATGAAAGTTGCTTGTTTGAGTTGAGCGGTGATATAGTAGCAGACTGGTAGATTAAATAAAAACACGCCGTAATATCGATATCATTCCCATGCGTGGTATTTGTCGAAGATCGCTGAGCTATTGTCAGTTCCTTCATAGGCCAATGCAATTTCAGTGTAAAAAAGGTACGAGTAGCAATTCAGGAGTCATCCGGTGAGGAACTCCAATGATTGAAATTTAGAATCTAAATTAACCATGCCATGAAGAATTATTCCGAGTTCTATATACCACTGCGAAGCACGAGAGTTTGCGATAGCCGTATTACTTTATGTTTTGTCTTTCTGTCACCTCTTTGCTGAGAACCTTCAGAAAATGGAGAATACAGGGGTGAGTTTCGTTAGAGGTGCCCAATGTCGTGCTCAATGATTGCACCACATCATCCCATCCCGTCATATGAAGCTTTGCGGACCATCATGCATGTAAGCTTAGATGTTGATTTCCAGAACATGGTTGTGAACAGTCGCGACGAAGTCCCGGAACAGGTTTGCGATCGTTAGTGACATCCCCAGGGTGACCGCAGAAGCATTGTTTTCCATATTCCACTATGACATGTTAATAAATTGTTTCAAGAATGAATAGAGACGACGTACCACCGGCAAAATCAAAACCTCAATGAACGCAGAAATCGATACAAGAATCGATTGTCATATCATCACGTTCCAAAGAAGCACCTTGCACTTTCCTACAGAACTGGATTCGGTGAACAGCACTCCCACAATTGCTTCAGAAGATGTTGCTTATTCTAAGAACTTGATTGGTACTTTCTGGAGGAATGCTTCCGTGTGTTCGGTATATATTTGCTTGGTCCCGATGCAGGCGAAGATCGGCGTGCCAAATGTAATTGCTTTGAATGAAGGAGTCCGCTCGCCGGCTGTTCTGATTTGGCTCGTACCCCATCCTTTCCATTCCCAGTAACAAAAGGTGGGCTTGGATATACTGTTGATTATATACTTTGGTACCGGCAGAGCCACGGCGCGAACCTAGAATTGTGAGTCAGTATTTGTAGCCAGAAAGCAGTCGTAGTCGGATAGCGTTTGACAAGAAAGACGTAAACCTACTTGGGCCGCGCCCTCAGAGGGACAGATGGGACTATATCGTCCCTGAGAAATTGGACTGTTTGATTGAGATTTTGCTCGACTTGAGCAGACAACGACCGGGACCACCACAGGTAGATTCGGTTTCCTCTGCAGCCTCCATCAGCAGTTTCGTTGATGGCTAAGCGTATCTCGTTCAGTCTTCTCCCTGACGCTCGTTGGCATTTCGTGGTAAGATGGCGTGTGGAGTTACTGGGAAAGAGGCTGTGTTTCAGCGTGCCTGCAGCAGGTACGGGAGAAGCAGAAGGAGAACAAGAAGGAGAACAAGAAGGAGAAGAAGAAGAAGAATAATGAGAAGAGGGACAATAAGAAAAAGAAGAAGAGGTTCCAGAAGAGACCATGCTGTTACAGAGACGGGAAGAAGGCATAAATTGCCAATAGTGACATCGGTAAGTCCTGCTTCTTTTCCTTATCTCCCCTACACGTGAAAGTACACTTTGGCAGATGAAACACGCCACCTTTTGGGTGGGGGGCAATGCAAATTTTGCAAGCCAGCCACTTCATTTATGACATGTTCCGGGGCACGCTGCTTTTACTAAGCGAGAGGCGGACACACACAAACGCACCATCTTCCCTCGAGAAGAAGCGGGCACACATGCACACACCATCTACCTTCGCACCACATGCCTTCGAGACGATTATATTCGTTATTGATTAGCACAATATCTACGAACTCGACACTAGGCGTACAGCCCGTCGCAAGGGTGCAAAAGATCTCCCTACAAACGCCCCGGAAATCAAGGGGTGGCGCATTCAAGCTATCTTATGCTGCTTGTCTGCGAACACTTCCTAAACCTATGTCCTTCCTCTTCGTTAGCATACCGGTAAGACTTCCAGTCAACGTGCCTAATCATCCTCATCGCTTCCAAAAGTTAGAGCTTACCATGTTACAGCCGATTCCACCGGGTTGCCACACTTCTTCCAGGAAGGGCAACCCGACGGTATTCCTCGATTCACGGAATAGGCGTCGAGTCCCAACCATTCCTTCAAGGTAATACATATCCATCCCTCCTTTGTTTTCTCAACTAAGAAATAAACGAACAGTGCCGGTGCAAACATCCTTGGCAAAGCTTATTGCACCCCGAACGGTGGCGGAAAGAACGGCGGTAACGAGGGAACGCCGCAAAAGAAGACAAAGCCTGTGTATCAGAGCGGGTTTGTAATCCTCCAAAAGATGGGAGAGGTAAGAAATCGCTATACACTGTACGCAATGAATGCGACCGCTAACAAGAAGGCAGCAGGTCCACGAGGGACCAGAGAGTCAGGCTGACTTCTATAGCTCCAGAAGACCGTCGACACCAACTGGCTATGAATGACACGGCAGATAACAAAATTGCCGGTGCTCGGAGGGAGCGGAATGTTTAACAAGCATTCTACGCCACACGTGCCTGCCTGCCAGACATTGGAAGGAGACGAAGAAGAAATTCAAATCTTCTTCTGAGGCAACTTCCGTGGATGCTGCAAAGACCAAGGGTGCTGGAAAGGCACCTGCAAAGGCGAAGGCATCTCCCTGTTGGAGAAACATGGTAGATCGGAGCAAGGGCAACGGGATGAGTGGTGATCAGGCATTGGGCCATGCACGAGGAGACCTTCGTCTGATGGAGAAGGTTTCGCTCATCCGAATATTCTCGTCAAGCCACAATATTCGTTGGAAATGAATGAACAGCTTCCGACATCAACGAAGAACTCATCTGCAGCGCTCCGGGTATCTCCAGTTTGCATCAAGCGGTGAATTGGAGAAAGGGTCTTGACCGAATCATTCGCTGCGTAGATATCGAAATGTACTTTTACTGTATTGCTTTTGTATGTATTCTGTACTCATCCCCCACAAAAACTGTAGATCTAAAAGTCTTGCCAACGTTTTAATTACTGAGCGTTCACCTATGGTACTGTTCCATGCCTGGTTTGGTTTTACATATGAGACTTGAGTGCAGAACAGCTACCGCAGTCTTTCTATGCCGTCGGAAACATGTATCTAAATAACTTCGTAATATTCCTATCACTCAAGTGGTACAACAGTCAAGTGTGTAGAGTGCTGTTTTTAAATCTCGATATAAACTCGCGGGAGACAACTCGAGGTTGTTGTACACAGGTGTACCTTTAGAAAAGAGATTGAGCTACAACATACCGTCAAGTAATAGAATGCAAAAGGAAGGTTGACTTATACATCATTGAAATAGAAAAAAAAGGATGGTGGTCTGGTCTAGCGACTTTTGGTGGGAGGAAGGAATGTTAACTTACGCTACGGATCTTATTGTTTCTTCCTAGTAAACTTTCCCCCTACGTGCCGGAAACCTGAAATGGTGGTGTTACTGCAAGCGATCTGGTAATCAGCCTGACTCCCTGGACCCCCAGGCCCCATCTATTGGGCCTGGGGCAAATGGTTGTGTAAGATATTTTTCGAATCTTTTCCGCTCCGGCTGCACAGCACTGTCTTTTGAGTTAGCAATTGAATGGAAAGGAAGGATTGTGCGCTGAGACCACTCGACCACCGAGAGCCTTTTGCTTTTGTTGGAGGAGAAGACGCTTATTTCAGCATGTATCTCGCTTGGTGGCCCAGTCTTAGCCCTGAGAACGACTACCGGGAAATTGGTTTCTACCGAGCGCTGGCGTAGCCTAAGTCCAAGGAAGATATCCTTCGTCTCCACTTGTGCTTCTCATGAAAGAACCTGCAAACCACATCCTTACTCGCAATTAGTTGAACAAAACAATGGCAACTCGTTCTTTCAGCTGCTCACCCTACAAGTACTCCTTCCATCCCCAACTCTCGCAAGGTCTCCAATTCTCGGTTGTTCGAGATGAAGGAAGAAAGAGAACAGACAAGACCTCTACCAGGCATCCAGCTACAATGGACAAACAGTAAGCTTATGACTTCCTACACTCCACCATAAATTCTAATCACTAGCGGAAATCATGGAAAGATAATAACACAACGAGATCAAGAGACTATTTTTGAGATTGTTCTTGTAGGTGTCTGGATCCGTATCCTGATGAATTTGACTGCTGATCTTTCGACAGCACAATCTCGGAGTAGAATCTCGAATTCGCCATAGTTTACGGGGAGGAATGTCTTGCAGCGGCCGACCATCTCTTTAATCATTACAGCCTCCACAAACAGAGTGCAAAATTAGGAACAACGTCTTGGGTACACACAGTCCCAAAAGACTGGGACGTATAGGATTGCAATACAGAGTCCGCGAAGCGTTCCAGGGCAACCCCAAGACACCAACTACGTCTCTCTCGTGCCCTACATCTATGTCAAGTGTGCCCGGAAGCAGCTGGTAGGAATCACAGTCGGGAGTACTTGGTCCTGCCAATCATGAAGCAATTGAGCTCGGAGGAGGAGCAGGGTAACACCACCGGGGTGCTTCTCTACAACCTATATCTGAAGGGGGTGTTTGATAATGTCTTTTTGTATTTGAAGACCAGTCTATGGAGAGGGTGACATGTAGCTAGAGAATGTGTTCTGATAATCGTATCCTACATCACCGTTAAGCACAAGCACAGTGTTTACTGTAATTCAAATGACCTCCATGTCTACACATTAGTTCACTAGTCGTAGATGAGCAATTTTAACCCCACTTCTCAACCGCTCGAAGCTTTGCCACTCAGTAGCGTTCCCCAGCCCCTGCACTGCCGCCAGCAGTAAGCAGCGAGCAACCTCCTCCGAGACCCATCATCCATCGAGCAACCTTATCAACGAATATCCGACACGATTCAAGTTCACACGATATCGAGCGGGCACCAACAAACCAACCTCAAACAGCAATAAGTGGCAGCAAGAATTGGTAAGCATGCCGAATCTTCTATTTGGTCGACAAATCATGGGCTGCTCAACTCGCCGCTCTCTGCGCTGGCAAGCCCAGTGGGGTCTCGACGGTATCATGACGAGCGGTGCTAATGTCGAGTACCCTACTGGAGCAAAGCTAGCTCTTGTCTCCCTTGCGCTCTGCCTATCTGTAAGTCTCACACCAAGTTGAATCCGTCATTGAGTGCTATAACTAATCTCTTTCTAGGTCTTCCTCAGTCAGCTCACGTCTATGAATCGTTTGAAGACAATACCGCTGACCCATTTTAGTCGCCCTTGATAATACCATCATCGCCACAGTGATACGTCTGGTGACAACACCACCCGAGAAAATGAAGGGAAAGGAGTTGGAGGCGTGGAAAGAGAGACACACGAGTCACAAGGTCATGGAAAACAAACCACTGGAGAATCAGAAGGTAGTCGGGGAGATCAAGAGCCAGATGTAATCTGATTGTATGAACTATTATCATTCCAATGTGTCTCGAACCAAATGCCAAGGTCCTATTGAATCAAGTAACAGATGAGAGGGAGCTAAGGTCAACGCAAATTTTGGTCTCTAGAGGAGAGAACAAATACAAGGTTGTCGGGGGATCGCTTCCGAGTATGCTACTGGCACACTGGAGAGCGATTGACCAAAGTCTTCGCATATCCCTCGTCGGCAGCGCAATCAAGCACTTGGGTAATTAATCCGATCAACCTCGTGTCGACCAGTTGAGTAGCTTGACTTGTTAGGCATTGATGCTGGTATACGCCATGCGATTCCGAGTCAAGTGCACGACATACTTTCAATCGTTGGAGGTTATATTTATGCGCAAGGTTACGATGACTTAATATGTCAGATAATTGTGAATTGAAGCATGATGAAAATAACTTCCAAAAGTTGCGTCGCAATAAAAATGATCTGCGCAGTGCAGCATCAATTATGTCTGCAGCGTACACTGTGGTTGTTGTTCGGCCCCCTGAGTGCGTGCAAGAACCTAACTGATTGGTTCGTTTAGGTTGCTGCTGCGTTGACTAACAACGAGCGGCACAACTGCTGATGTGGCGTGCTGGCCACCACTTTGAACACCACGCTACTAACCGACGACCCCCTTTTCGAAGCGAGAACACCACTGATTGGATCGGTTACAGTACCACTTTGTATGCCATAACTTGTAAACATTTCACTGCGACACAACACGCTAATTGGACTGCCAATACACTTACGACAATAGAAGCTTCAAAACGAAGCTTGAAGAAATATTTTTTTCGTGTAAAAATTATAACTGTAATAATTATAGGCAGATTACAATATAAATCAGGCTTTGGTATAGCGAAACAATGCCTGGTAGCGGTAGAACAATGAGTGGGCAGAAAAGTGGACCACTCCCAATCAGGAAAGTAGCAGTCACCGCTCTAAGCGAACGTTGAGGTTATCCCCAAATTTTGTGAGCTTCTCAAGATTCGTTGCGTAAGATCTTTATTGCCACTGGTTTTTTCGAGATCGCTGGCTTACCACAATCAACTCACAAATCTTACCTGAAAACCACCACCATGGCCTCCTCTGTCACCCCCAACCAGCACGCCTACATCAAGATCGCATACCTCCGCAG
This sequence comes from Hymenoscyphus occultus, assembly GCA_900536445.1. NCBI lineage: Eukaryota > Fungi > Ascomycota > Leotiomycetes > Helotiales > Helotiaceae > Hymenoscyphus > Hymenoscyphus occultus. The sequence goes on along the minus strand of UNPT01000408.1, from coordinate 23,331 downwards.
CCCGTGGATGCCGCTTGCTGCCCGCCGCGCCCACGCCAATGCCCTTGGCATTAACCTCCAGCGCCAGTACAATGTAAGAACAGGCAGATTGACACTAAATATATATATATACAAGAGATTAATCAGATATAGGTGCACTTCTGTGCCTTCCGTACTCGCCGGCCCGGTTCGTCTGCTTTGGCAGACACCGTTACCGAGCAGCTCTGTGCCTTGTACTGGCACGTCAAGGGGCTCCCTGACCCTCAACAGGAGGCTGCCAGACGCGGCTATACCGGCCTGATCGAGGCTGGTATGCCTGCTGCCATTGCTGTCCATGGTATGTTACTTTTAATCGAGGTATATGTATATCAAAAACTAACTGAACGTTATAGTGGCCTCTCAATCCTTGGGCCTGGCCCTCCCAGGAGCTCCCGCTGCCGCCGTCGCCGTTCCTGCTGCCGGCCCTGCCGCCATTCCTTTTGCTGTTGCTGCCCCAGCTCCAGCTCCAGTTCACCCCGTCGCTCCGGCTTCGGCAGCCGGTGGTGCTACTGTTGCCTCTCAAGGAGCGGCCGGTGGACCGGGAAGCGAGAGCGAGGGGGAGGGAGGCCTTGTGAGTTTGGTTTTTGGAGGAATGGGGAGAGAGGGGAGGGATTGGGAATTGGGTGTAGCTTGGGTGCTTTTTTCGTTGGGGCCTTCGGGCATTTGAGATCTTTTGGGGGCGAAATTGAACACTGAATACCCGCGAGATGCTTGAGCAATGTACTACGTGATTATTTTATGCTCAGTGAATAATGAGTGACTGAAAGATAAGACAGAAAGGTCAAGAAGGTAGAGAACTCTTGAAGTGACAGCATTGCTTGGGCTTCGAATTTACCCGAATTGGTAGCAAACTGCGGTAAATTCAGTATAGGAATGTTGCCATTGGAAAGGGGTCAGTGTTATTGAAGCTATTTTGCAAGTAATTCAACATGTTTCGTAGCTTGAAGACCATTAAATTGGACGTAATCCCATGATTGAGGGAATACCCACCTACCGTAGGAGCTTCACTGGCAGACGTATGGTGCATGACACTGTAGGATGGCCGCTTTAACGATATGGAAGTGGCAGCAAAGCCCCAAATCAGCCCCTCCAAAACAAGCATCGCCAAAACTTCTTCCAGCCACCCACGATGGTACCATCAACACCATCACAGATCCTCTCAACTCGCACCATCAACCATCTGATCTCTTCACAATTTCGTGAAGCGCAAGCGACCAGTATGTATTCTCTTTGCGACCGTCTTCTCGCGTAATCGCTTCGTGCTAACCTCGATGAGCCAAGATTCTCCTCGCTTTCAGGGACGATAAAGGTCACTTCCTCCTCCAGAAGAACTCGTCATCAACGAGTGAGAAGATACAAGGTCAAAGGCTCACCCAGCGAGCACAAGAGGATGCTCAGAAAATGCAGAGTGCGGTGAACGAGTTGTGCGCCAATACTGGCAGACCTCAGCCCAGATATGAGGTGGTGGGGTTTGGCAGTCACCATCTATGTCGTATGGCACCCATCTCCCTAGTACGCGATTTCAAGCTAATCTTTCGACACAGGGCAGAAGCAGATAAACCAAGTCCTAATTGTGTGCAAACACAGGCACGCCCCAATCTCAGTTTGAGGTTGTGGGTTCGGTCAGCCACTATGCACATTGTACGGTACCGATTTCTGCATCCCATCAACTCAAGCTAACATTTGGGTGCAGAGCAGAAGCAGATAAACCAAGGCCCTGGTGGCCATAAAAGTCCTTAACGTCGAAGAGGCTGATATGGTCAACCCAAGGGAGTCCAATGCCTTTGGAGACATTCGAAAGGAAATCATGGCTCTTCAAACCTTGCGAGACCATAAAGCCAAAGACCTCGTAAGTATCTTGCAAACCTGACGAGATGTCACCCAACTAAGGCCTCCATCAGATCATTTTGCAAGCTGAACTATGGGTCATCCCCATTGTACGGGAGATTGCTGAGGCAATCATGTGGGTGCATGGAGTTGGCTTGGTCCATCGAGACATCCTCTTTGCTGCGGTGGCCTGAACAATAGAAGGGTCGTGGTAGTTTGGTCAACCGCCGATCACCAGCAGTATGCCAGCTTGTCATTCTCGAGAGAGATTCAAGAACCGACAAATTGTCTTCCGACAGAAGTACTCTCGAAGTTATATTCCGTCGATCTATCGGTCGGGGTGGCCCCAACGTGAAGAGTAGCACAAGTAACTTTTGGAACCACCACGCCTCTTCCGAGGAACCGCCCAGCCTCATCATGGTTTGGCACCCATTCGTGGGGCAGATGAAATCTGTGACAATTGCCCACAACCGTAAGTACACATCCACAATATCTCCCAAGTCCCTGTTAGAGCGTAGCTAATGTTCGTCTTGCAGATATTTTTCGATTGGGTTAGCACGTACCTTAAACCACTAGAGTCGGCGACACACTCAGGTCGCTCCTTTCCTTTGAAATACCAGTAAGTGTCTCTCCACATCTACCATACCCTGTGCCGATGGAAGAACAAGAATCTCGATGCCAGAAGCCTCATATGAATTCCAAATTCGAGAGTGCGACGATGGATGTAAGGGTTGCCACAATTTGGTCTTTCGGTAACCTTATCGTCTGACCTTGAGATTTTCTTGTTTCCATCTGACATTTGCATGTCAGTAGAACAGACAAAGGATCGGTAGCAAGCCCTCCGCCAAACTCACGTCGCTGCTCCGTGCAAATACATCCATGCTATCGAGGTTGCGGATTGGCTTCCCAATGGGACAATACAAAATGTCTCGATCTACCATCAATGGACAAACGCTTTGAAATCTGGATAGCTAGACCATTTGCTTCCAAAACTCTATCCATAAATTCGCTGCGCAAAGCTTGTGTTAAAGGGTCCACATGAGGCAGATATGCCAGAGCTTTCCTCATCGCATTGTAAGTGGCAACATCATCCTCCTGTGCAATGCGACAGCTAACAGTAAACCACCAGTCCGCAAGAAAGCACTTCGCACTCTTCAAGGAGTAGATCCCACGACCATGTCAAAAGAGAAACCGTTGGCCAGATCATCCATCATGTCAGTTCATACGAAGCTGTCGAAGATCTCCAGGGTATAATATGGAACTGACATGCCTAGAAGGAACTTGGCAGAACGTACTGGACAGACAACTTAAGAAAGGAACGTCTCACATCCGGAGTGCCACATCAGATGCCTCGTCAGTCGTGTACTGTGTCCCAGATGGATATTACCCGAGCAAAGTGCGTGGCAATACCTCCATGGTCCCTCCTTGGTATTGGCAATCTTTCTTTCCAGGCCCGCCCTGGCTAGGCCTCTCTCTGAATCTTCCCTGCCGTGGTGGTGGTACTATCCGATCGAATCCGTGGCCAACGAACGAACATTACTGGAATAGAAGTATTTGAGCCAGGATGAAATGGTGAGTTAACTTCTCTTGATCTTCTCTACGTACACAATGGTCGTAATGTATAGACACGCAGTCTAGTCATTCCCCAGTCCATCTCCAGAATATCTCAATGCTGGAATGGAGAAGCTTCATCCACTGAACTGCAGAAGCTAACCTTCAATAGCCTCAACAGTCGGTGCTGTGCTGGTCTAACCACGCTCGAGTCCATCTACACGAATTGCCAGATGCCGTCGATAGAATTGTCGAATAATTCCTCTACCAACTTCGCTCTTCCCAGAGAGATATATGGAAGCCCACTGTGGCACAAGGAAGCCAACATTTCCAGCACTCCGACCCAGGGATGCACCAATAGTCTGGAAGGTTGGGAGAAGATACACAAACCTCAAACAAGCTTCAACGGCTCCTAAGCGAAGCCAACAACCCCTGATGAAACAAGGGCCATTCGCCAGCTCCAACGAAACACGTTTGCACCAGGCCATCTCTGAAGTTTTTCTGTATCTATGATTGCGGAGAGATCTTTACGCTGCCCCTGGGCAGGGCGAGGAATCGCGGCGTCGTAGACGCTGAAAAATTGGGAGAATTGCTCCCTGGCGAGGATAAGACTGCCACGCCAGACGAGCAGAAGAGCAAGCCAGAGAAGCGAAAGCGACAAGTTGCCGTTGAAACTGAAAGTGGCGACGATGACCAATAGGTGCATTCTCCTGCCCTAAAGGAGAGAACCTAAGCCACACATAATATTTGCTGTTTCTGTAAGGATGATGTCCGAGCCGCGATGAGGAAGAGGAGGGGCATTCTCCTGCTCCTAAGAACCGAACCAGACGCCCGCAAATTTCTCGCAAGACTCTTCCAGATACCGCTACCCCAACTGGTTCCAGAGCTCTTAGATCTATGGGCACCCCTCCACCACCTCCAGAATTGGGGGATGAGTATAAGCGAGACAATATGCCACATAATGTTTTCTGTTTCTGTGATTTTCGGGCTACTGGGAACGGGGATTCCAGAACCCTCCGCTCCAAGGGCCCCCCTCTACCACCTCCATAACTGGAGGATGATTATAAGCGAATCATTGCAAGACTGTTGGGAGTACCGGAGCAGCTTGCAATGACGTTTACTCTCAGCCAACTGCGGTTCTACGCTGGTGCTTCGATCAACAGCTTCATCCATGTACGGTACTGCTCCTGAGGGGCTTCCAAACCCCTCTTTTGAATGCTGATGGACAGGAAGTACATGGATGAGGGTTGACAATGGGAGCGCGAGGGACTGGATTTATGACCGCCGAATATTCCGCGTTCAGCCCACCACCACAACGTGGTGAGAAGATCTACTGCGATAAGTGGATCCATGAGGGTGTTTGTGCTTTCACTCAGATGGGATGCAAGTACAAGTGACTCCCTCTTTCTTACCATTTCTAGGCCATGAGCTCTGATGCTGTGAAGTGCCTTGCTCGCTGCCTCCACTTCCATGCTCCTTGAGAGAAAAACATACTGACTTGTTAAAAAGCACGAGGTGCCCACAGACAAGGCCACACAGATGTCGCTCGGTCTAAACCATGGTTTGCCATCATGGTATAGACGTGCCTACTCTGTTGGAAACGCAATTGGTAGTCCTGGTCCTCCTGAGGGTGCGATTGAATTGGTCATGTTTGTTGGGCTTGGAGAAGCGGAGGGTGTGATGGACTGGCGATGTCGGTACCTCCATCCATGTACGGTACTGCTCCTGAGGGGCTTCGCAACCTCTCGTTTGAATGCTGATGGACAGGAAGTACATGGATCGGGGCCGCCGCGATGTAGAGTATTTTGTATGTCTCGAATATTGTTTTGCGATTTGGTGTAAATAGTATTTGTTGAATTAATGATTTTCCAAATTGTGCTTTGGTTTGAAACGATGTGACTGAAGACCATTGGTCCGTAATGACCTTAAACTATGGGCTGTCAAGGAACGCAGACAGAGTCGAAAGCACACAATCAACCATCGATATCCTCGTAGCGGCGCTTGAAATGCTCTTCAATGCATCCAAAATTGGTAAGATGACCACCGTGATAACCTTCACCATTTGTCATAACACTAACATCTTTCAGGTCTGTTCACAGGACCGCAAGTATGGGACTCAGCCCGAATATCGGAACTTAATATATTGCAAACCCAGTCGATTACCCGCGATTTGCCTGGAGCGCATTGGTGGTGGTCTTCCAAACTTGTGTGGTGTATCAGAATGACAAGCGAGATTTCCCAAATTTGCCGTGAGCCAACAAAGCGTGAGTGTATCCTTACCTCTTCGGCAAAGATCAAGTATGTACTAACTCGAATCAGAAGAAAACTTCAGATTCCTATCCAGCAATTTCCGGTTGTCGAACAAAACCTCCCTCCTGTCAGCAGAAGCCCTATATTTCGAATCCTCAAGCGATATCCCGAATCACACCCGGTCGTATATGGTTGAAGTACATAAGAAGATGATGGAATATGGAGGATTGGTAATACAATGAAAAGCCAATATCAAGTCCACCAAGGCTGTGGTGCCGACCACTTGAGCGAGCTGGGTTGAGAAAGTGATTCCTTCTCTTCCTTCGAACAGAATATTCGGGTAGAGCACCAACGGCACTGTCATTACATGCGACATCAGAGACATAGTCGTGAACCTCGGGAAGTGACCAGTTCAGGGAAGGCAGACGATCAAGTTCCCAATTCGCTCTTGCAACACTTCGTCTTGAGAAGGTCAACACTCCGAATTCTGAGACAGATCTTACAACATTTCCTTTTGCGAAGATCAACACTCCAACTCAACGCAAGGAGCAGTGTAAAAATCATCCTAAATTAGAGGCAGTTTTGGACTGGACTGCGTCTGATCCATGAGCTCTGGAAAAATGGCGGATACTCTCCTCTAGCTACGGATATCGTAAAAGCATGTTGAAGAGACAGTGATGCTGCATGTCTTTTTCGGTCGTCAACAAATCTTTGAAATTAATATGATGCTCTCTGGGCCTGCGAACGAGCAGACCGCCGACAAGGGAACCAATGTTGAGTTGAAGGATTTGACTAAAGGCACCTCCACCACACCCGAAGAGTCTGCAAAGGATGAGCCAGACGGGTTGACGAAGGCTACTATCACCACGATGGCGGAGTCGGAAAGTTCAGCCACGCTGAAAATGTTCTCTCCGGTCATCAACAAATCTTTGAAATTAAATTTGGCAAGCCCTGCATATGGGTGCTGATGGAAGCTTCACAATGATCGAAGCATCCATCAGCACAGCGGAATTTGCCGCTGCCAAAGAGACTCAGCAAGAGCTTGATCAAATTATGACCAGCGGCGCAAACGTCTGGTATGGCACTGGTGCCAGATTCGCTCTTGCCTCGAACAAATAAGCTCATCCAGGATTCAATCTCGATCAGGCTCTCAGCGGAGGGTCGTGGGCGTTCATCAATACCTCTCCCACAAAAGCCGTTGTTTTTGGACGAGTTACAATTTGTCCTCGCCGCGTAGTGCGCACTGCAGCAGCAGGAGCAAAGGTCACCCGCGCAGCCTTTCGCGACAGGGAAGTCCGAGGGCGTTAGAGGTGAATCTTTCCGTTCGAAGGATATGTGTTTTGAATGCGATTCTAGCTCGATAAGCGGGCGTGGGTTGCATGCTGTGTTGCGACTGTGGCAATCTCGCAATCGGTATGCATAGAAATCAATTCTTTTTCCGTCAAGGCTCAGTGGGGGATGAGCCGTGGGACAAAAGTAATGGCTCGTAGACTGGGGAGAGACACGAGGTTGATCGTGGTTAAGGTTGAACGATAGGAAAGTGGTTGGATAGCCGCCTCGCTGCTGACGAAGCTTGCCTGTGCGATTCCTTGGAGTCAAAGGTGAATTGATGAATGGACTTCATCCATGAGTGTCTTGTGGCACCGCAAATGTAAATTGAAGGGAAGCTGCGATACAATACCCCCAAGGCCGCCGAAAACACGGCCGAAGTCACGGTGGACCAAAATGGCGATCTTTCCTCCTTTGGGGTCATGGGTGTGGGGAATTTAGATGGAGGACAAAATGAGAAGTTGTACGTCCAAAGGGGTCAGAAGACGAGGGCACAATGTGGAATGGATAAGCTGGAATACAGGGAGAAGCTAGCTAGAGGGCAAGTAGGGAGTCTTATAACACGACCCAAATCGAGTGGAAGGCTCTAGAGTACTAGGCATAGGCAACCGAGACAGGGGTCAGGCAGCAGAGACAGCAGTGCAGGAGTCTTGTCGTAACAAAAGGCTTTGGAACCTGGGGATAGAGCGCCAAAAGTTTGTCTGAATTCAAAGATCACGCATCAGTTTCTTCGAGAACCTCGAATCGTTTTGGGTAGTCGGTCTTTCTTCCGAGTCTCTGAATATGCTGCAAATATGGCCTTCCAAATTTCCATCAATTAGGTATTTCGTTCCCGACTATCTACCCAATTCTCTGAGTGACGATCTTAATACTTTATTTCCACGTCGTCACGCATTCCCAGAGGATTGTTTCATTGATCGGGGGGCAATTGCAGAACGTGCATGGCAGACGTACGGAAAAATCAAAATGAACACAGACTTCGCTTCCATTCTGAATGAAACATGCATTACTCACGCCTCCCTACTTACATTTGATCTTCCTACAAGCAATTCTGGTACACATTTACCTTTTACTGGTACCGTTTCTACACAGAACCAGACGTGTCTTTAGAGATTCCAAAGTTCAGATAATCCAACTGCTTGCAGTGACGCTTTTTCAAAGATAAAAAGGAGAAGAAGAAAAAAGTATACTTGGGCACACCCCTTATACGACAGTTGAAGCAATTTTCCATTCGACGAATTGACCATAGAACTGGTCCAACCTGAGAGCGAGGATCAATAGTCAAATGAAGGCTGCCAGAGGGGCTCGGCCTTTAAGGATCGAGCCTGCTAGGATTGCAAACCACAACAACCTTTGGCAAAACCCGAGTGTGGAAGGGACTAAGCATTGAAATTACACTGGGTATGTTTACATCCCCCTCTGGATACGCAGAACTGGCGTGCCAGCCAACCACAAGATGGTGGCGAAAGAAGTCAGCTGAATATGCTACGGCAATTCTGAATACTATCTTCTATCTGGTCAACAAATCTTTGAGGCTTTAACCATCTAGCTTGTTCGCAAGCAGGTGGAAGCCACGACTCCAACAACCACCAGATGGCCCGACCGCTCTATTACAACATCTTCCACCGAGCAATTCTTCAGAGGTCCTTGGTCTTTCTGGCCAAGGATTCTGAGCGGTCGGGCCATTTAGCCCGATAGATCGGCGTCAAGAATACCTCGTCGATCACAAAGATCGGAGTAGGGACTTTTTCATTGAATATTAGTATATGTTTAAGGAGGTCTTGAAGGGAACCGCCATACGCTCTCTTCAAGACCACCTTGAATCCTGACTGATAATCAATGAAAGAAGTGACTGACTCTTGATGGGGATGATGGTAGCGGGGGGATCAACACGTAGGGGAGATCTTCAATCACAATAGACAACAAAAATCGTTTCCATCTGATCCCCAACCCAATACCCAACGGTGAGGGTCAAAGGTGCAACGTTTGAGCGGGGCGAGACATTTTGGCCGAGTCCAACAGTCTTTGGATTATGAGACTCTATACCACTTTCCAAGAGGCAGACGCATGTGAGTGTTGATTGTGTTGTTAATTTTGCAATGAGGTTTAAGTGAGGAGGCTTTGTTGTATGGGGTGGTTTTTGTATTTATGATTTTGTATTTCTGGCTGTAGAACGAATGGAATGATTTATCAAGAGATGATGATTGTTTTTGTGAACTTTTGAGTACAACCCGAAGTATATTATGCATGCAGAAATTTTGGAAATTTCGAAGCTACTTTGGATGTTATGAGCTTCGCGGCTTTTGGTGTGTCTTCATGGACCAATAATTTTACGCCAATGTCCTTATCGGAATCGTGATCATCGTTCTGCCACATGTCTATTTGCACCGTAACTACGAAGTAGGAAGACGAGAATGTGGGGGATAGTATTCTAGGTCTAGACTATACGAATTGGTACCCGATTCGTTAATTCCGATCCAAACTATGAGTTGCTCGGTAGTCAAAATGGTTACAAGTGGTCAGCAATACAGTTGGCAGTTCTGGTCACTTTCTGTCAATGTTCGTCAAGGCTCTTTTGCGGAAGAGGTCCCCCAGACCCTGATAGGCAGTACAAGTGGCGCAGCACTGGAAAAGAAATCTGATATTCCGGGACACTAGTTGACTTACAATGTCTTTTGAGTTTTGGCTTCTGGGTAGTAGAAAATGAGATATAATGGAATTTGCTATGCAGTGAAATTTCCGTATTGACTATGCCGTGCCTGGATTTCAGACTGCTTACGAAATGTTCTGATTCATGCTCCTCGAGTTTCAGTGACTATGTTGCGTAGAATTTGGAAAATAGAAACACTGCCGGCCTTACGTTTCGAAATGCAATACTCAGAATACAATATCCAGGATGGCGTAATATCCGCTCAGGGCGGGATATTATGCCATAGGGTATCCTGATGACTAGCTTATCTCAATCTCAATCTGCTCGCAAGACCTCGGACAGTGTCCGGCCTTACTAAATTTCGACAAGGTGAAATAGCGGTCTAAGGATTTGATGTCATTGTGGCGCGGCTGCTTGCGTTCTTGGTTAGCTTGTTGGCTTCAAACTTGTTTAATTATTGGCTATCGATCAGGAAATGAGATTTTTACCTGCGTTTGGGGTTGTGTAGAAGGTTGTGTAGAAGGTTCCGTATCGGAATGCCACTGTTACGTCAAATTCAGATCTATTCTTTGAGCAGTAAGCGCACATAACAGAGGTGATTTGTTGATACATGAATTCAGTGTATCCTTTGATTAAGTGGTATAAGCTTCTGGATAGACAGTAGTTCTTGAAAATGTCGGATTCCATTGTGTAGCAGTGGAATAGCGAATGCAGATAGCGCGTGCAAACACTGTGAGACTGAAGTTTGAAACAATTATGAATTTGTTGATATGTACTGGGGTCAGAATGAACCAGCAAAGCTGAACTATTGATCTGGGATACTCCGTGAATAGCCCACAATTCTCTCCTCGGTATGGCTGTGAACTTCTATTGCTGATCCACAATGAAGATTATCAAGTTGGCCGTAGACAAAGTTACCAGCTCGTCTTTCCACTTGTAAGTTTCAGCTTTTCAAAGGTTACGGCATAATAATTCTGCAGAAATAGGTGTGATGTAGATTTATATTTGCTACGCATGTGCTATCTTGTCCCTTTACTTCTAAAACAATGCCACCAATTACATCATCCCAAGCACTTCGCCGCAGGTTTGGCATTTAATCTCTTTGATGTTTTGGTCCTCACAGCACCTGATCTGCGGTACTCGAGGCCACATTGCTGTCATGAGTTAGCAGACGCTCATCTCCTTCAATGAATCAACGACAGCAATGGGAAACAAGACTCGTTCGTGAATACGCCAAATCACTGAGGGAATCATGAAGGGAAGGGGAATTACTTACATATTCTCTGGTGTAGCTCCAGTAACCTTGTTGACGACGTCGAGAAAAGTGGTGCAGATTTTGAGAAAGACGGAGAATGCTATACCGAGAGTCAATGAGTTTGTCAAGGGGTCATGTATCGAAAGCATGCTGAGGGGGAACTCACAAATGTCCAGCAAACGCCCCCCGATTCGACATCTCGCATCAACAAGTGGGGATTATTCCACATGAGCTCGTATCGATTTTGGAAAGTGGATTTGTGAAATAACAGATAGTTCGGAGGACTATCTGCCGGCGATTTCTCCATCGCCGTCCCGATTATCGGTGTAACAAAAGGGACGGGACGGAGGCTGCAGAATCAGATTTTCAGCAAAAGCCCACTGACCGCAAATTGGGGAGGTGCTCACCATGGCCTCGACTGCAACCTTCTCCCGCCTCTTCAGTCACCTATCCGCAGACAAGTTCAAGAGTCCGAACAAATATTCCCGTCACGGAGGCTCCCACAATCATTTTCATCCATTGCAACTTGAAAGGACCGATGAAGCCATGATTGATGGGAACCTCGGGACGGGAACACTGCCACTCTGGACATTGCCACTCTGGCAGAAGGCGTCCACCGTTGATACTTGAGTAACCAACTAGGAGCGAATGCCAGCTGTCTGGAGGTAATGTGAGGGATGCCAACCTTCGTCAAAGTTAGAGACCGTCGTCAATGTCAGATACAGGATAGGGGAGCTCTTACTAGTAGCTTGGTATCGTATCGTTGCAATGCATTTGTTGATTGAATTGATTTTATTTATTTATTTATTTATTTCTATTTAACGTCCGGCGGATACTAACACCTAAAGGCTAGCTCCTAGGTAATTCCTAGACAGGACAAAGGGCGCTAGGGGGGAAAATCCCCCCTAGGCTACAGGGGTCGCAAATAGGAAAGCCTATCTGCTAGTGGTAGTTTAAAGAGAGACCCCACTTCCGGGGAAACTCCTACATATAGTTACAAGAGAGAGCAGTAATAGACAAAGGAGATTTAATTTAATTTAATTTAAATTTATTTAACGTCCGGCGAATGCAACTAGCCCCTATGAAGCTACGTTCTAAAACATCCCTAAGTAGGGCAAAGGACGCTAGGGGGGTACCCTAGAGGTCAAGGGGGTAGAATGGGAGACTATTCTACAAAGATCAAGCTAAAGAGAGAGCCCTTAGTTGGGCTAACCCTTGTACAGAAACAGGAAGTGTTAAAGAAGACATAAAGGAAATAAATCAGGGCTAACCCGAGGCCGCCCTATAGGGGCAGATCTCGGAGTAGAATTTAGATTTGTAGAAGAGCTCTCTAAAGAGCTTCTCTACAAAAGGGCCGAAGAGGAGACAAGGGTCTCGCTTAGCCTTGTCTATGAGTTTAGGGGTTCTTCGCTTAACTCTTCGACAGTATAGAAGGTGAAACTACGACTTCTCCTTTCCACAGGAGCATTCGCTGCCTTCGAGCAGGGTATCGATGGCGGAACCGAATATGGTATGCTGTAAAATCTCCGTGGCCTATTCGGGCAGCGATAAGACGGCCGAGGACCTCTCTAGGGAGTTTAAGCGTACGAGGCTTCGGGGCCCACGTAGTAAGACTAAGGCGCTTGTACAGGGTAGGCATATTATTATACCAGAGCTCCTGTACAAGCTTTATACTCTCGTTCTTTATATCCCTCCTAAGCGAGGCTATACAAAGAGGGAGAGCCGTTTCTGGACTAGTACGAGCAGCTACCCCGGCTACTTTGTCCGCAATCTCGTTCCCAAGGATACTAATGTAACTAGGGCACCGGCGAATGCCTACCTTCCCAGGGTAGGCCTGAGCTAGGGCAAAGACCTGGTTAAAGACCTCTTAGGAGGTGCCGACCAAGCAGTAGGTAAGTTGTAGAGTAGCCTCGAGGTTATCTAGGCATATCCAGTAGCGCTGCGCTTAAGGCTAGAAAGGAGTATTAATCGCTAGTTCAAGGCCGAGAAGTATAGCTCTAGCTTCTGTATTATAGATTTCAAGGGTCTTACCAAAGGGAAAGGATTTAGTATTTAGAACTACCCCCCCTCTCGTAAGACAGACTCCCCCGCTAGTACTACCGTCGTCAAGCCTTGAGACGTTAGAGTACAATACTAGGTCGCTAGGCGAGACTATGCTTAGAAAGTCTAGGAAGCGTTCCTTGTAGGAAAGGCCCCCCTACTTCAAGTAGTCGGGCGTCTCGATCGAACCCCTAGGCCCACGGGGCATCCTGAATTAGGTCTATAGCCTCTGAGGCCGGGAGGATCCTTTAGCTCCGATAGAAAAACCTTAATTTAAGGCAGGGATTACTCCGGCATCGCTGGAGTAGGTAGTCGGGGTCGAGTCGGCGAATTCTAGCTTCTAGAGCCTCGCTACGTCTATTAAGTACAATATCCGGGGCTAGAAGACCCGACTCCATAAGAAGGGCTGCTACAAGGGTAGTCTTGTAGACAGGGAGGACTACTCTAGTACACTTGTTAACAAGTAGGGCTAGGAGAGCGAGATGTTTACCGATTCTAGTACCGACTATCTGATTTCCGTTTAACCGAGTCTTGCCTAGGAACCAGGTTTCGCTACCGTAGTAAGCAATAGAGAGCCCGCAGGCTATAACCGCCTGCCTTAGTAGGTGAGGGGGAGAGCCTTGAACTGTGTTCGTAGTGCTCTTTAGGGCCTGGATTACTAGGAGGCCTTAGAGGCCATCCTCTGGACGTAACCTAGAAAGGAGAGTCTACGGTCGAAGAAAACACTAAGCCATCGCAGCTCCTTTGTAGGGTAGATAGCCTTTGTACCAACTATTATAGGGGGAGGCTAACGAATCCCCCTTCCCTTCTACTTCCTCTTTCGAGAGAAGTGGATTAACTCGGACTTGTCGCTATCAAAAGTTATACCCTCGTCTGTACCCCACTATAGGAGGCAAGAGACCTGATCGGCTAAAGTCTTAATGTTTGCGCTCTTACTAGTACTAATCGCTAGTAGAGCCACGTCGTCTGCGTATCATAGAGCCTAGGCTAGAGGAGAAGAGGGGCTGTATATAGAGTATAAAGAGAATAGGAGAGATAGGTGATCCCTGAGGGAGCCCGCACTTAAGCGGGGTATCAGCTCCTACTTCCCTATTAAGCTTAATCCGAACAGATCTCTCGGAGAGAAAGGAGGTAACCCAAGAGACAAAGCAGGGAGGACAGCCTTGTTCTCGTAGTCTCTTTATAAGCCGGTCCGGGAGTACCGCGTCGAAAGCACCCTTGATGTCGAGTGTTAGAAGGGAGGCTTGTAGTTTTGTACTAAGGGCTTCTTCTATCTCGTGTATAAGACAAGTAGTTAGATCGGTGGCGGCTCGTAAAGGGAGCGAGCTAAATTAGTTCGGGCCGAGGACTCTACTCTTAATCCCAATCTAGGAGGCTCGCTTAGCGAGGAGGCGTTCTAGCCCCTTTCTAAGGACCGAGAGTAGTAAGATAGGTCGGTAGGCTCGTAGCGAGGACTTATCTTTCTTATTTAGCTTTAGAATAATCGCTACTATTACATAGCGAAAGCATTTAGGGTAATATCTAGAGTTTATATAGCCTCTAAATAAGAGAAAGATAAGGTGAGAGATCCGAGACTACGCGACCTTGAAAAGCCCTGTTACAAGCTCGTCTTAGCTAGGAGCAGTAGAGGATTTCCCGAGAATTAAGTCCTTAACCTCTCGTAAGGTAATAGGGGCCCACGGGAGTACGCAAGTCGGGACAGTAGGGGTCGAGGTAGGTATGTCCCCGACCTCGGCCTTGTTTGTTAGTAGCTCTTGAACAAGGATCCTCTGCTTCTCCTTAGTTATATAGCTAATTTGCCTAGACGAATCCTTAAGAGGAGGGGACTTATAGGTCCCTGTGCTCTAGTGCTACTTGTATATCTTAAAGACGTCTTTAGACTCTGTTGCTCTATTAATTAGGTTACGGAAATAGCTAGCCTTTGCTCGCCTAATCCCTTTTCGGAGCTCCTTACGGAGTTCTAGAACTATAGCGAGTCTATACTGTCGGCGAGCGGCGCGGATTTTCGAGGTAAGCTCCCGGTACTCCAGATTCTACCAGGGGTGCCCGAAGCCATGGCCAAGGCCTCGCTCAGCGCTACTCTTATAGGCCCTCTAAAGAGCTTAAGCAATAAACGTAGCTAGGTCGTCTAGGTCCTTAGGCTATGGGGCTTCCGGAAGTTCGAAGAGCCATTTAGAGTCTAGAGAGTACTCTAGTACCGATAGGAAGGTCCTAGGGTCAAGGGTACTAAGGCGAAGCGGAGGTTCTTTTTCGGCTAAGCCCCCTTTCCAGGGAAGCCTAGTTAGAAGAGGAGAGTGATCAGACTTACACTCGAATGTAAGGTCTACGTTTATATAGGTCCCTTTTTGTAGTAGGGTACTAGAGCAGAATACTAGATTAAGAGTATTCCCTCTGTTATACGTTTAAGTCCCGGGAGGGGTAAGGAGTTATAGTCCCTTCTCCTTGAGCTAGGCGGTTAGTAGGGGGACCTACGAGCTCTCCTTCTTAGTATAGTCTAGTTACTATATCTCGCTCTTAAGGTTAAGGTCTCCTATAATTAGGAAGTTCCTAGTTCTAATACTCCGAGAACAGAAGACTAGTACTAGGGCTTCCCCTGCGCCGTCGCAGCCCGGCGGGGCGTTATAGACGTTAAGTATATTAAGCGGGGGACCGTTTATAGACAGGAGTTCTAAGTAGACTATATCGCGAGAGGGGAAGGTCGAGGGAGGGAGCTGGTTAACCCGGAGCCTACTACCTTTATGAACAAAAGTCAGGGCCTGGGGGCGACCGAGATTCTAGTCCTAGATTAGAGCGAGATAGTCGTAGCTCGGGTGTCTCCTAGTGATCTAGCGTACAAGGACCCGATAGATATAGGGTTCTTGAACTAGAACGATGTCGACTTAACCTAGGAAAGTAGCTTAGAGGACCTGTTCTTATAATTTAGCCCCTCCGTGGACGTTTATCTAGAGGATCTTTAGGCTACGGCTCTTGTTCGGTCCTAGATGTCTACTCATGATTAGATAGAGAAAAGCGGACCGGTGTAGGTAGGATAATAGGGGCCTCTTGAGAGCCTTGTACAGGCGTAGTAGGCGGGAGTCTCAGGGCTGTAGTAGGGCTAGGCAGACCATCCATGTCCGTATCGGAGAGTTAATAGGGTAAGTCTTCCTTACTCCGGATACGTATCTTGTTACTAGCCTAGAGAATAGTCCTCCTGTTCTTAGAAGAGGGGTGTCTTGAGGAGATAGGGCAAAGTTAGTAGCTAGGGTTATTAGCAGGGTAGGGACCCTGGCAGTTTAGGTACTTAACCTTGTATTAAGTATGCTTAATACACCTAGGGTGGTTTACTTCGGTATAGTTTATGCTTCCGTAGACTCGGCAGCGCTCTGTTTTGCCATAGACGCGAACATTATACTAGTCCTAGTACCTAGTATATTATACGACCTTAACCTTCTTAGGGATAGGCCGTAAATAAACACAAGTACCGAAAAGGTAGGCTTCGCTAATACTTTTTATAGTATTAGCGTTAGAGTCCTTGAAAAATATATTCTAAGAGGTAAAGGGGTTCTTGTCTAAGCGAGATGTCTCGGTTATAATAGCTTTAGTAGCTGTAACTTTAAGAGTTTCCTTAAGAACAAGGATAATATCTTCCTAGTTTGCTAGGCGGAGGGTAGTAACGATATCCCCGCTCTCGTCTAAGTCGACCGATTCGATGTTACGTGGGATAAAGAGGGCGCGAAAGGGGACCTAGTTCGTAGATTGCTTTATACGAGCTATATAGAAGAAGGTTTGAATATCAGTCCTCTTTATAGAGAGGAGTGTCTAAAGCGCGCTTTTACTTGTAGTAGTAATAGCGAATCTAGAGAGTATAGGAAGGACACCCTAGACAAGGTCTTTGTAACCAATTCTAGGATTCTGAAGTACTAAGAGAATAGCGAAGCTAGAATATTTACGCTCGGGAGCGTTAGGGGCAAGGCGGACAAAGATACTGTTGCGATATATTCCACACACTCGCTTGGCGACCCACTATATGTGGGTCGCTTCTACCTTGTACGACTACCTTAAGTACTCGCACAACTTCCACTCCTTTAGCTAGAAAGACACACTAAATATTATATACGTTTTGAACCCCTTATTTGCTTTACTGTTACGCACTTATTATATCTCTATCCCAACACTGATCAGTGAGCGCGCACAGATCAGAGATTTTTATCTATATAGCTACCGCTACGTAACCACTCGTATTCACCTTCTATATAAACGGAATTTTTACACTTGCTACCTCAAGGACGACAGCCTTTAAAGAGTAGGAATCGAAGACTAGGACCTATCTAGACCCTTTTACTAGGTAGTCTATTTATCTTGTTTCCACTACCGTAGTAGGATCTCACGATCGAAACTACGAAGGCTCGAAATTGTACTAGCTACAACGAAAGTACAACAAAAGACAACTAATTCGCACCCTCACAAGGGAACAGTGAATACCTTAACTACAACGAAAGCATAACAAAAGATAACTAATTCGTACCCTTACAAGGGAACAGTGAATACCTTAAAATCCCACCTTCCTACGAAAATTGTACCCCATTCTAGGGTTACGATTTTTTTTTCCCTATCGATTTGCAGCAGCCTCTGGACTTAGCAAGGCTATAATCTACAAAATCCACGATACCACCTAAGACAGCTCCAAAGGCTCCGCTAGCTCTACCTTTGACCAGCGGAACGGAATAAGAAGCCGCTGCGGAACGAGCTTAAGATATACCTAGGTCAGACGACGGCTCAGAAATCGAAAGAGAAGCTAGCTAATACATAGAAGACAAGATCAAAGAGTACGAATAGGGCACCTATGTCGACGAAGACCAGTGGTGGGCCTTCAAAGAGGACTTCGAGGACTGGGACAGAGAGCACTTCAAGAACGTAAAGAAAGCTCTCTACTCAAAACTTCGTAACTAACTTATCTTTAATGGAGTCTAGATAGTACCAACAACTAACAACACTTTACTCGACACCCTCCTCGAGAGTCTCCACGATAAAGCTTACTACTAATAGATAACTGACGAGGCTCTTAAGATGTTCGCTAGATACCCGAATACTAATTCAGCGATCGTTAAGGGCCTTACCTACACCTACAAGAACTTAATTGTCCAGGCTAATAACCCCACCGACAAGCCTCTACCCCTCTACTAACTGCCACCCGAGCCAACTCCAGTACCTAAGCCTATAGTAGAATGGGCAAAAGAATCATCGGTGGATTAACAACTTCGATAAGAACGACAAGAACGACAAGCCTTAACACTATCACTAATAGAACGGAACGGATTCGGATCCCTTAAAGAATCCTAGTCACTATACGACAAACCCTAGGACAAGGTACCCTACGCACGCGAGACGTCCTATAGACCTAGGGACACGAGGTACACACCTAGAAATGCTAGCTTTCAAGGTAGCCTAAATGCTAGACTATTCCAAAGCTAATCCCTAGCTCTATAAGGGGGCCCATCTAGTACCCTAATCCCCGAGGACCTCCAGGCCATTTTAATACTAAGCATACCCCACGGCCATGGGAAAGAACTGGCCAACGTTATGAAAATGCTTCGAGAAGATATAAAATTCGGGGTAAGAGGGGACAACTTTCTAAAACAACTCAAAGTCTTCAAAGACATTTGCACTAGCGCCGACCTACCTCATAGCGCCTACCGCCTAGTATTCCCGCATATACTAAAAGGGATAGCACTACACTTTTATAACTCCTCTATTAGGCCCCTCAATATGTTATATGACGACGCTTATAACACACTCCTTCAACGATTCGAGAACAAGAACCATTAACTACATAGCCTATAAGAATAGAACAAGACGACCCTCAGCGGAACTAAAGCACTCTACCCCGACAAGACGTACCTCGAGTGCTTTGATCTGTTCCTCGAAAGACTCGAAACTTTGCGTCTACGCTTAACACATGACCTTCGCACCGACAGCTTCTTTAAGAACTAGATACTCCTCGGATGCCGCGATATTAAAGCATGCCGACCGGCATGCAGCTTGCTAGCTAATAGGTTACCCGACTTTATTGAAACCCTTCAGGGAGCTATAACAAGTTGGGAACATGTTACGCTAAACGCGAATCCAAGGACTTACTTTACACAAAGCGTACTAAACGCGGACCAATCAGAAGACGAGACGCTGTTTACGAATCGTCGATTCTATACTAATAATCGAGGACCGTTACGCGGACTACCTCCTCACTTATTGTCTCGAGCACCCTAATATAGGGACACTTGAGACAAGAAGTGTTATATTTGTAAGAAACTAGATTATAGGTTATATAAATACTCCCGTGAGGAACAAGCAAGCTCTTTTAACAACTTGAAATCCCGCTATCCAAACAAGTATACAGATAACCAGTTCTATACTTTCCTAGCCGAGTTCGAACCGTATAAGGACTTAACCGACAATATCGATATAATCGACCTAGATAAGCTACTTAGAGAGGAAGATACTCGAGACGTCGAAATCTTTATTCAAGACAACGAATTAGACTATATAAAACACGATTCTACGTTTATGACTTCCCTAGGGGACATTAATAGACAGTTAGTACAAAGTATAACAACCCGCCTATACAACGAAGTATTCCTTTACACAATCTAGCTAGAATACGTTAACAAACCTACACTTTAGTACCCCGAGTTACACTTCTTCGGAATAATGATTGACATAGGGGCCGCTGGCGTATCGTTAGTTAGATACGTACAATTCTAGGTATATAAATCCTTATATCCTGACGCTAAACTTGATAAAACAATAGCCGGAACTACTATAGTGCGATATAGAATAGGATTAATATCTAATATCGGCTCCGTTATAGTAAAATCGCTAGTAGGAGACGTTACGTTCTAGGTAATACTACTAGGGATAGACATCCTGTTCATTTTATATATTAACGACTTAGATACTCTAAAAGTTACCTATAACAACTTAACTAAGAGCGTTATAGTTACTAATATTAACAAAGTAGAACTAGACAAAAGATATCCTATACAACGCTTGTTCGGCCACCCTTTTATTTAATGGGGCCCACAAAAGAACCTCGAGACGCTCTTACAAGGCAGACTATATGAAAATTGGCTTATAGACCTAGACCTCCGCTACTTATATCGAAGGTTCGGCTATCCTTCTGTTAACAGGCTCTACGATATCCTTAAAAGAGCTGGGTACAAAGACGTAACGTACAAAGCGATTAAAGGACTATCTAAGTACTATGAGGAGTACTAACGTTACGAGAAGTCGCTAGGACGCTTTAAGTTTATAATTTATAACGATTGTAAGTTTAACTTTAATATTTATTTCGATATCTTCTATATCGATAGGAAACTAGTCGGACACCTCGTAGACGAAGCTACAAGATATCAAGCTAGCGATTAGTTAAGTAACATATCCGTAAAGACTGTCTAGGAATTAATCCTTAGGGAATAGATCTGTACCTACCTCGGACCCCTAGACATGATTATAACAGACCAAGGTACTTAAATAGCAAGTAGAGAATTTAGGTTATTCGCAAAGACAATGGACGTAGACGTTAAACTCGTCCTTGTAGAAGCTTATAATTTAATTAGTAGAGTTGAGCGATACTACGACATAGTACGCCGTGCCTACGAGATAATATCTCAGGAAACTCTAATAACTAAAAGGTATACTCGGCTAAAGATAGCCTTTAAGGTAGTCAACGACACCGCTGGCCCTAAAGGACTTGTACTAACATTGCTAGTTTACGGGGCCTATACCCAGATAAGCTACGAAGACCCCCCTTCTATAGACATAGTCTACCGCGCTATTGCCCACCAAAAGGCAATGAAGGAGGTTCGACGTCTTTATGTACAACGTTAAGTAAACGCCGGATTAAATAGTCGAAATGGTCCCATTACAAGTTACCTGAAGGACCTTCTACTAAACGCCCTAGTACGAGTATACTAGGAACATAGCGGCTAGGAAGGCCTATTTCTACTTGTTAGGCTAGAAGGAGAGACTACCGTTGTTAAGATACAAAAAGGGGATACTGATTTCCGCTTAATAGTAGTTAAGCTATATTATAAGGAAATCGAGAAACCCGAAAACGTCGAAATCCTCGGGAACCCTACCACTAACGACAATAATACTAACTAAACCGTACTATAAGTACCCTAAGCACTAACTAGGGACCTACTACGCTCTTTATAATCGAGAGTAGTTAACCTTAGAACTCCTCTAATTTTATTATCACCGGATAGTTAGAAATACGTAAGTAATAGAGTAAAAGAAGCCGAAATCCTCGTAAAATTGACTGACGCTACTCTAAAAGCCGTAGCCGGAATACCTAGTACTAATGATCGCCCGGAGAACTCGATTAAGCGAGGCCGCGGCAGACCTAGAAAACACCCTAAATCCGACGAAACCTTGTTTACCCTCGAGTCTACTACATTAAGCTAAGCGGATCTCGAAGAGATTAGAGGATTCGAGGAACTTAAGTCCTTTAACGTTATCGACGAACAAGACGTCCCGGATAATACTATTATCTTTAACTCTAAATTTATTAGGGACATTAAGGATAAGGGAACTCTAAAGGAGCGATAGAAGTCTCGAATGGTTATCTAAGCCTAGGGTAATAAAGAGAAAGAGTTTGTTATTACTAAATCTCCGACAATTCAATAAGTAAGCTAGAGAGTCCTTCTGTCTATCGCCGCTATTATAAGAAACAGTATATACGGAAGGGATGTTACCTAGGCGTATATACGCACCGGCGAGCGACTAGTATAGAGATTCTTCGCTCGGCCGCCTCGAAACCCTGAAGTGCCACAATGGCAAGGTAAAATCCTCGAGGCTATTTGGCCCTGGTATAGAATCCTAGAGGCTGGTGCTTTTTGGTACGCTCGATACTCAAAGCACTACTTAAACGAACTTAGTATGAAACTCTCGATATACGATTAATGCCTGTTCTTTACGAACGAGTTAGAAACAACCGGAGTCTTTGGAGTCATAGGACTCTAAATAGACGACTCTCTTATCCTTGCGAACGATATCTTTGCTATAAGGGAAGAGACCAAATTTAATTCCGTAAAGCCAGAATTTAAGTCGAAGCCGAGGGAAAAGCTTACGTTATAATAACCTATAGATTTTAACGGAAGTACAATATCGTTAAATAAGGACGGATTAATCATACTTGGCTAGAAGTAGAAGACAAAAGATAAACTCGCCCTTGTAAAAGACCCCGCCGAATTCAAGGCAATTAGAGCACTCGGTGCCTACATCTCTAGCGTCTGCTAGCCTAAAGCGATTTGCGACTTATCCTTCGCCGCCTAGGTGACTAACCCTACAGACGAAGAAGTCAGTACGTTAAATAAGCGTATCTAATAGTAGATCGACAACAAGGAACGTAGCCTCAAATTTGTACCTCTAGAGCAAAAGTTTCTAAAACTCGTCTATTTTATAGACGGCTCTTTTGCGAACAACTAGGACCTGACGTCCTAGCTTGGCTCAGTCCTAGTCCTGACGGACCGTCACGGAAAGGCTAATATACTACACTAGACCTCGACAAAGTGTAAGCGTGTTACCCGGAGCGTACTAGCCTCAGAACTATACGCTATTAGCCAAGGATACGACATAGCGATTTACGTTAAGACAACCCTTATTCGGATCCTTAATCAGTATATCCCTCTCGAGATTTGTACTAACTCTAAGTTAGTCTACGATTGTCTTGTTAAACTCGGAACCACGAAGGAGAAGCGATTAATAATCGACGTAATGTGTCTACGTAACGCCTTTGAGTCTAAGGATATTGACTACTTAACGTAGATCGAGGGCAAGGACAATCCCGCTAATTCTATAACTAAATCTAAGGGAAATGGCGCTTTAAAATCATTGATTAATATAAACGTAATTACGATTAATACGAGCGCCTAGGTTAAAAGAAGCTAAAAGGAATAGACTATTGTTTCTATATCTCTTTCCGTCTCTCTTTAAAGTATTGCTAGTATTACGATATATTCTACACACTCGCTTGGCGACCCACTATATATAGGTCGCTTCTACCTTGTGCGACTACCTTAAGTACTCGCACAACTTCCACTCCTTTAGCTAGAAAGACACACTGAATATTATATACGTTTTGAACCCCTTATTTGCTTTACTGTTACGCACTTGTTATATCTCTATCCCAACAGATACGAAGATCCTCCTTTTTCTGAGGACCCTTAGGGCAACAGGAGCTAGGAGGGGCTTAAGCAAGGCGGTGTTTTGTTTACTACCTAGTACAGTAGCATATGACGAGGCTGCCTTGAAGGCCGCTAAGGCGTTAGCGGTCCGTGCGTAGGCAGATTTTTTCGAGGGAGAAGGAGGGGGGGAAAGAGGCGTAGAGGTATCGTCCCTAGCTAGGACACGAAGGGGGGTAGGAAGGGGGGAG
>UNPT01000310.1:0-63465 GCA_900536445.1 Hymenoscyphus occultus | reverse complement strand
ACAAAAGACGAGGAGAGAAGGAGAGCTCGAGAGAGCTGGGAACTAAATACAGGTCGCGCACGCTAGTACTAGCGCGCCTCGCTAAGCGAGCATGTGACATCCAGCCCTCGTGACCATAACCGTCACAATACCCCTATTTACTCAAGCCAATCCATTCACTATAAAACTCGAAATCGAACCTTCACAAAGCGGGCCCTCCTTCTTCTCTGTCACCTGTAGAATAGTCTCTTATCTACACCCCCGGCATCTGGGGCACCCCCCCAGCGTCTGTTGCTCTACTGAGGGCTATTCTAGAACCTAGCTACAAGTCGGCTAGTTGTATTCGCCAACGTTAAATCGAAATAAATAAATAAAAAGAATACGTTGTCGCTTACGCTTAACCCTTATTTCTAATATTATTTAAGCCTTCTCTCCCGAATCCCGTCTTTTTTATCCGGTTCTATCTTGTTAAATAATCTATTATTCTCCCCTTTCCTAGGGGTAGGGACTAAGAGAGGAGAGGATAGGAGATCTAAAACACTAAAATTGATCGAGATGGAAAAAGAAAGTAGTATTCTTAGTGTAACGTCTCTGTTACATATGGTTCGGTTCACGTGCTAGCTCGCTTATCTAGCCGAGTACTATATGGAGTAAGGGAGAATTTCAGGGAATCAAATTCTCAAATTTTAATTAAGTATTTACATACCCCTAGAACAACCTCTATAGCGTACAAACAAAGCCAGAACTGCCTAACCCTAGACTTAACTACTAGAGTTCTAACCTCCTCGGCCTGCTCCACGACCTCTACCGCCCTGACCACGACCACGTGCTTGACCTCTAGCCTGTGGTGATTCACTACGTCTCCTAGCAGGTTCCGTGACATCGGTGATTTGTGGAGGGGAGCGCTCTCTGTACGAGCCGGATCTAGTATTCTCCCTGTGTGATTCCCAGAGCTGGGCGCCTGTCCACAAATTGCCAAAAAAGGACTGCATGTCTGGTCGGGTATTTCCAGGAGCTATTCCCATGGGTTGAAAGGAAAGGGGATTGCCATATCCAGGTGGAGGGGCCTGGTGGAATCCAGAAGCAATCGTGGGTTGATTGGTAAATCCTATTGGCGCTGGTGGAGGGACATCGCTGTAATAATATCCTCGCTCTAAAGAGAAATGCTGATATTGGCCGCGAGGCTGGTTTCCCATGGACTGCATACCACCATATTGATGACCCATACCTTGACTTTCATATTGATGACCCATACCTTGGCTTCCATATTGAGGGGCCAGCGCATGCTCGTATCGATTTTCACCTGGCCCGTATTGATGACCTCCGTAGCGAGAGAGACCACCAGATCTAACCGGTTGGGATTGTGGTGTTACATGGCGACGGATCTGTGATTGATTCTGTGGACCACCGCGTGCGGATCTCGCCTTCTGTCCAGATTTTGTATTACGAGCATGAGAACGTCCGCCATCTTTCTTCTGGGACTTGGATGCTGTACTACTGGCAGCCTTGCGAGTATTCTTCGATTGTGTTCGCTGGCGACCGGGCCTCACCAAGGTGTCTTCGATATTCAAAGGTGTCTCCGATTCACCCATACCAAAGTGGTAGAAATGTTGATTCGAGCCAGCAGATGTGGAGAATGTCTTGTCTGCCTTATCCACATTCTGGCTCCAGGAAGGGTCTGGAATAGAAAGGTTAAATGGCTGAGTCCCTAAACTTTGTTCTTGTTGTAGAGCAAGGCGTCCGGTATGAGGAAGAATGTCGGCTTCAGACCATGCCTTGAAATCCAAATCCCAAATATGCCAAGGGCAATATAACGCTGGCCGTCCTCGCCGTAGCTTGATGTAGGCTGCCCGCTGAACCGTTCTGTCGTTTCTATGACAGGTTCTAGCATTATGATCTTTAGTATTACACCAAGGACACGCGTTGATATATCCGTTAGTATCGAGGGGTCCCGTACAACGCTCGACCGTGTGGCCTATCTGCTGGCAGTTGCCGCATTTCCGTTGCGGTTGCGGTTGTTGAGGTAGAGGTTACGATTGCTCTTGCTGAGGTTGCTGTTGCTGAGGTTGAGGTTGAGAGGTTGACGTTTGTGAAGGTGGAGCCCAGAGAACCAAAGCTGTTGATGGCGATGGTGGAGTAGATAAGGGACTCTGAGTTCCAGCGTGCGAAGCTGGATCGTCGTCGCCGGACATCTTGAAAGTGCTAGTTGCGATGTGTAGAGGAAGTGGAAGGTTACGCTACTCGATAAATACAAATAATAAACCCCTCCCTTGGCCCAGCGCTAGTCTGGTAGTGTCTCTTCTCATGCCGCTAGTGAATCTATTACTTCATTCACTGGGACATTCTTGTCTTGTTTAGGTATTCTAGAAGTCTTTCTTCAAGAAAAATACATGTATACTAGTAAGCAAAAACACCTCAAGCTTCCTTTAAATACAAAAAGACAAAACAAAATCGCTAATCCCAAAATACCCTCCCTTACTACATATTCAAATATACAAAACCCACCCCTATCCAAATCCAACCTACAATTTAACCTTCTCTCCCCTCAAAGCCTCCCAATCCCCTCGCTGGAACCGGACATACGTCCCGCCCTGCAACCACCAAACCTCATCACCACCCACCTTGTCGGGATCCACACCTTGCATCCTCAAATGATGTTTCTGCTGTTTATTCGTGCCCGTGACACCCATATCACTCATCAATCTCAAGAAGACGGGGACGGCGAATTTGGGAAGACGCTGTTGGCAATGATGTGCAAGTTCATGCATCAGACTGTCAGTGACGGGCGTGTTGAGGACGAGTGCCACACACCCCGCTCTCCCATCATGATGTGGGAGTTCGACGCCGTAGACGTTGGCTTCTTGTACCGCGGCATGAAGACCGAGAGCTTCGGAGACTTCGTTGGTTGATACGTTTTCTGCTTTCCAGCGGAAGGTGTCACCAATTCTATCACTGAAGAAACTCCGTCCCTCATCATCCCAGATTATCATATCACCCGTTCTGAACCATGCATCTCCCTTGGTCAGTACATCCCTCACAATCTTGCTCTCGTTTGCCTTTTTATTATTGAAATACCCCTGGAAAGAAGTTGAGATATCTTTAGGATCCAATTTGAAGACCAGTTCTCCTGGTTCGCCTGCTTTGACTGATTTGCAAAGACCAGTTTTCGGGTCGCGATATGGTTTTTCAGTTTCCCAATCCAATTCTAAAAGCACGGCTCCGGAACCGGTAAGTAACCTACCCAATGTACCTACACGCCCCACAGCTCCCTTTCCAAAATCGTTACGAGAAAAGTTCCAAGAACCGGCTGTTCCTTCGGTAGCAGTATAGAATTCGGCAATTTCTGAAATCCCAAAACGTTCTTTGAAGCGATTCCAGATATCCGGACGTAAACCATTGCCAAATGCCATTCGAACGCTATTCTTCCGGTCCAGGTTTTCACCTGTAACCGGATCGAGGAGTGGTGGTGCGGCCAGGAGGTATCGACAGGTTTCCCCAACATATTGAATGACCGTTGCTTTTGAGGAGCGACAATCTTCCCAGAAGAGTTTGGTGGAGAATTTACGCCCGATGCAGATTGTGCCGCCATTTATCATGACCATCATTGCTCCGAGGATGGAAGCTGAGGCGTGATAGAGAGGCATGCTCTGGGATCAGTTAGTAGGGGTTGAAGGGAGGTGACAGTAAACTTACGGTGTAGAATATATCTGTTTCCTTGAATCCGTTCCATCCGGGAATAATGAGGGAAGCCTTTACAACTTTATTCCAACTGACAATTGCTCCCTTTGGTAGACCTGTGGTTCCACTGGTAAAGATAATCATAGACAAACTCGACATATTATTCTCCGAACGATCCGAGTTTGGTACTCGTATTGGTTGGGTGAGGATAGCTTCATTCTCCAATTCCGGTGTAAAGATAGAAATCGTGACTTCAGGCAATGCATCTCGAACCTCCTGGGTAATGTTATCTCCTACTTGGGGATCCACCAACAATACTCGAGCTGTTGATACATTAATACAATGCACCAACGCTTTATCGGTAAGATTGTAGTTGATAAAAGCTGGCTTCGCTCCAATCGACCATAACCCCAACCAGATGAAGATGTAATTTTCCGAATTCATGAAATCCATAGCCACAATCTCTTTAGCTTGCACATGATATTTTGCCTTTATCCAGGTTCCGTATCTCAAGGCATTTTGGTATACATCGTTGTACGTCCATTTTCGTCCTCCAAATATCAAATATACTTTATCGGCCAAACTTCCTTTGGCATATGCTTCGAGATCGTAAAAGGGATTTAATTTGTCGTTGCTCAATCGTGTTTTCAGACCACTTGCAGCTCTCGCAGCTGGACCGAGTAATCGAAGATCATAAGAAAATCCGGTTCTGGCGTTCAGATAGGCTAAAGTAGCAATGGCAGCGGGTACGGCGAGTGGGAGTGGAACTAGGCGTGTCTTAGTTTAACGGCAATGCGTCGGGCTAGTTGCAATACTAACCTGGCATGGTTTTGACAGAAACGGGGGACTAATTTGGTGAAAGCTGAAGCGGCTGTTGTGGAAGGTGAAAGTGAAAAAGGAGGTTACTCAAGTCAAGGGCTTGTAGCTAGAGCGGAGCCGTTCCGGTAGTCGTACGTATGTCTTGCAGAGCAAAGGCAAAAAAGCAAAAGATGCTCGACAGGGAAGAGAGCGGGGAATCAGAGAACTGGATTTTGGAATCTGGGGGAGGTGAGTGACAAAGTTGCATGTGCCTCCAGTTTGACAGTACTCGTACTGAGATTGGAATTGGGATAGTCAATTGGGTGAGTTCTCCCCCTTAAATTCTGGATACTCGTATTGGATACTTTGCTGCATTCACCGGTCCCGTTGAAGGACACGTCTTAAGCATACTGACAGTTGTTGGACTCCGCCCTTCCGAACCTTGAACCTTCGGGAGGGGTGAAGTGGTTGAGTTGGTCGGATGTGGATTTCGCAACGTGCCGAGGCATGAATCCACCGGTCTTTGGGCGTCTGGCCTAGTTGGGGCCAGGAGCTCCCTACCCCAGCTTGAACCTAAAGTTGATGAAAACATCGGTGCGGACTTTTCGGAGAATCGACGAGATACAGAGTGAGGATGAGATGTGAGAATGGACCTTGGAACGATGAGTCTTTGCGGAGGAAGTTGGTGTAATACACAGTCATATAACATCGGGTAATTCCTGCAAGGAAGAAAGTTAGTCCGACGGCAGTTGAAGAGAAGCTTTTCACCTTCCGCAACAAAAGTGGCACTGACACTTCACAGCGTAACTTGGGCGTTGATAATTCTCGAATTGATACAGTATAAACTGATTCAGATTGGGGTATAAATGCGAAATGATGAATTAGGTCTAACCCTAAATTATCGTCTGTTAAGTTATCAAGTACTAACGTTAGTTGTATCGCAGCCTTAGCCTTAGCCTCATGCTGACACCCGTCGATCAGTACTCGTCCTTGGTACCAAGGATCCACAAAAACAAACCTCCGCCAAATCCTCATCCTCCACTCGAAATGGCCACTATGACAACGTCGTGATAGTTTGTCAGAAGATCATGAGCAATGAGCATGAGCATGCCCTAAACCAACATCCACGCCCGCAAATGCCACCTTCCACAATAACAGCATGTCAGCATCAGCGCATGCTACTCCAATGGTCCGGCCTGGTGTCGAAAGTGCAAGTGTCCCCAACGAGGTACAATCAACCACCGACGATGCGCCAGTCAACGCCGTGAATGCGACGCCTAAGAAGAAGGAACCACCACCTGAGAAGCCAGAGCATATTCGATTGAGGATACTGGTCATTTCATCATGGTGGGCAATTATTATATTCCTGGGTCTGCCCGTATGGTGGTATACAACTACCATTTACAGGGCGTCACTGCCACTGGATGAAATGAGGGATTGGGCAGATGGTAGAGTATGTGCCAGCAATTGGATTGACAGTATATATACTAACATAAGTAGGTCTGCCGTCCAGTTTTCCCACTACGAATTTCAATCGAGGCAGATTCTCTGCAAGATCACGAATCGCAACATCTTCTACGAACGACTCAACATGCCCTCGATGACTTGAATGATTTCTCGGCGCATCATCTACGATTACAACTTTCTCCCCCCACCAACGCATCCGTATCTGCAAATGGGATATCAGTCGAAGGAGGGGATGAAGAGGTGGCATTAAAGATACGATTATTACCTGGCACAGAAACCAAAATTGATCTACAAGCATACTCTCCAATACTCGATGTTTACTACACTCCAAATCAAATACCCTCAAGCTCTTCTTCATCCTCCTCCCTCGCCACATCCATCGCAAATAAATTGAGGGAATTGTTTGCAGAAGAACAGGCTATGATAGCATACCTATTATCAACCAGTTCTGCTCCACCAGAACGAAGTCCCAAAGCATTGGCACCAGAAGTCACAGATTCATTAGCAAAATGGACAACTCGATCCATGAAGTATTCTCGTACATACCATCTCACATTCTCACTTTTCACACCCACTGCTGTCCCATCATCATGGGATATTGAAGCCGCATTGGAGGAACATATGAAACCTCTTCTAGACAGTTTCTTCTCCATCAGCAACTTCACAATCGATACACAAGTCCAACTCTACGCCACTCCAGGAGTTAGTGGTTCGGTTCTCAAGAAGGCAGACTTGAGTGGTTTTATCAACGCTGCCGAATGGCCATTAAGTCCCAGCATTGGAGGTGCCCCAACCGTAAACTTTATCGTTTACGTAGGAGACATGGAAGTCGAAGGTGGCGGAAAAAGTTGGTTGATTCCCCAATGGGGGGGAGTAGTAATCCAATCCGACATCACCGACCTCCGACCCGCAATGCTGATCTTCTCCAACCAACTCATGTCCCTACTCGGAGCCCCAGAAACCGGTTCTCTCCCCCTCCGTCTTCTAACACTCATCCGCGTCCGCTCTGCCGGCCTTCTTCTCAAAGCCTCGGGAACAATGGGAAGTCTAGCCCGATTATCAGACGCCCTTCGCAGTATCAGTATCCCAAAGAGTGTCGCGGACGGTGTATACACCACTATCGAACATCTGAATAAAGCTTGTGAGGGTCTAGGTGGAAAGGAAGGACTAGAGAATGCCAGAATTGCAGAGGAGGCTGCGGAAAAGGCATTTTTTGAGAAGAGTATGGTGGGCCAGGTATACTTTCCTGACGAGCATAAGATTGCGGTTTACATGCCGCTTCTTGGGCCGGTGGGCGTGCCGCTTGTCATGGGGGTTCTGAAGGAATTCAAGGCGTGGAGGAAGAGGAGGATGGGTGGGGTGTAGTTAGGAATAGGATCTTATATAATTGATTCTCTTTGCCCTCTTGTCTTGGACTGGTTTTGATGGTGATGTGATGATGATGAGGTGGGTATTTATAAGTACATGAACGTAGATATCCAAGTACTACATCCAGCCGTACAGTATATATTCGTGAGTAGTCAAAAAGCATCAAATCGCGTAGTCGTAATTACCTCCCTTCGAACAAGCACGACTCCAGAAACTAGCTAGATGAGAGGAAAAAGCAGAGGGGCCGATAGATACTCTACCATAAATCAATCCCGGTTTCTTCGTAGGTATCTTACAGTACAGATATATTCTTTTCGAAATTCATTCTCCTATCCACATTTTTCACATACCCGTTTGGAATATAGATGCTTCAGACTAAAGCAGTTAAGAGACTTTAATGGTTCGTAAGATCTTACGTTGGGGGATGTAAGAGAGGCGGGCGGGCGGGCGGGCATTACTCTGTACTGTACTGTACTGTACACCCCTGAGTGATAAAAAGATTATCTGAAAGACCTTTATAATAATATCAATTATACGAATAGTTTATTTTAGAATAATTCATATTTTTTCACTCCTTGTTAACCTACCTAGGTAAAATGGGATAGTTATAATTATGTTATGTCAGAGTGTTAGGATGATAACTATTCATAGCGTATGTAGAGCAATGATTAGGTTTCTTATCTAGTTCTAGTTCGGTTGAGTATTGTATAGTTTGGTTTAGATTAGAACAGATGCTTTGTTCTTATTAACTGTCCTTTCTCTTTGCGAATTTGCGAACTGCTTTCTGGAGTTCCTGGACTTGATCTGATGTAAGATATCTAGACATTGCTCTATCCACGCTATTCAAAGTTATTATACCAAAAGTCTGGCACAAGTAACTTAATTGTCCCATTTCACCTAGCACAATCAGAATTGAAAAGTAAGAATTATTCCAAACTATTCGTAGAATTGATTTAGTTGTATAAGGTCTTTGGGATAGTATTTTTATAACCTAGGGGTGGACGGACTAACGCCCGCCTCTCTTACATATGTTGGCGATGTCTATGTATGTAGATCGAGAGGGCTGGTTAGGAGATATTTGGATTTGGATTTTGTACTATTTTAGGAGAATATTAGGAAGGTTGTGTTCAGTAGAAGGCCACCAATGGAGGGGAGCAGGGTGGGATCCGGATTTTCTTGCTTTGTTATGGTGGAGTGGCATATAGGAAGGATCTTAGATTCATAAGTACCTGCTTTTATATTAACGGAAATGACATCTATGGAGACTTAGTGAGGAAAATTACAGTATATAGTAAAAATTTAGTGAAGAGGATACGGATGGGATGGGTTACGGGGTTTTGTAGTGAAGTAGAAAGAAAGGAAGGAAAAGGTCTTAGATCTATAAATATAAGCTTTTATATTACTCCGAATTTACTCGAAATAATGTCGGCTAAGGTCTGACTGTCTGGGCAGGGACGTAGTATGGTATAGTAAGCGAAATTATAGGGAAGAGTTAGTGTTAGTGAAGAGGGATCGGTATGGGATGGGATGAGATTTAGATGATATTAGCGAGGGAGGGGAGATTAGTAAGGGAAGGAGGATGGAGGTGAAGAGAATAAGGAGGGGAAAACTGAAGAATTAGCTAGGTGTCCTTGGTGAGAGATGTGGTTGTTACTATATACCCACCAGTCAACCTAGGAGTACTTTGTGTAGAGATTAAAATCTTTATAAGTGAGATACGAGTATTCTGATTCTTAGAGAACACATCACGTATAGGAAAACTATTTTTAACCTTCATATTTCATTATCACAAGTTATACTACTCTGTATCTACACAAGTCCATCCATCACCCATCCATCACATCCCAATAACCAAGCTACCCACGCACTCCCAGCTTTCCTTTCCCATCCATCCATCCATTCCATACCAACTATCAACAAATTGCCCATTTTTCCATCCATTCCTTTGCTGCGCCCTAGAAAGCGCCCTCAAGGTCCATGTTCAGTCCAGTCCCATACACCATGACCATCAAACGCCCTTCCATCCATCCATCCATCGTCATAACAGACACCCGTGCATGCAAACTTCCATCCATATCCGCCAAAGGAAAAGATTCTCGAGAACGAAACAAGAAAGGAGAGAAAAGAAAGGTACATAATACAATAACAGATGATCCGTACAAACGCGCTATCTATCCGTATCGTGATCCATAAAAAACATGTGTTGATGTGTGGTATCTAGATCTCGCAAAGAAACCCTGACGCTTCCAAAGAGATCATGGTACCAAGATTTGAGCGTTCCAGCGTGTCTATAAACAGCGGTTGTTACGTGATAGCGATGATGATTCTAGTTCTTGTCTAGTTCTCTATGCGAAGTAGACCAAGATATGCAAGAATCAAAGGTGTCTCTATTGTATCTATACCAAATCCTGTTTGCACTTTGTTGTGCTGTAGACGCTGTATTTTGACTACTTGAATCTTCATCGTGTTTGTCATCCTGAAATCTTGTCCGATATAAAGAATGACCGATGATCAGGATCCAAAGACAAACTCCATTCAAAAATTATAGTCCACCCCATCTGCACGAGGCGCACCACCACGTTGATAGCGATTCGCCTGGAGAACTTGACCAGTGGGCGACAAAACTTGACCTCGACCATGATCACCAGTCACGTACTCAAGAGGAGGAAGCATAGGAGCACGATGATTACGAACCGGCTCGCGTTCACGCTCCATACTCGAGTCTCTAGTCGAATCACCACCGCCAAACTGCTTTCTGCCCACTCTGCCGTTTCGGAACTGATCGCCGGGATATTGGAGGGGTGAGATGGGTGAAAGTGGAGGAATTCCTTGAGGACGGACTTGAGAATGTTCTCTGCTGGGATTTCGGCTTCCATCGTAGACTAGTTGGCCTGGATGAGCGGCTGCTTGTTCGGGGTGGTAGCCAGGGTGGTTTGGTGGAACTGGAGGGGGTGATCCAGTAGCTGGTGAACGTCGACTGCGTGATGGTGCTCTGACATGCTGCTCAACTGGACTAGTCACGTACTCTCGGAGAGCAAAGCTGTTTTCAGCAACAGGACTGATGAGATGTTCGCGTGAAGGTGCGGTACGATTTTGGCTGCGCATTGGAAGCTTCATTTGTTGGTCGACTGGACTGCCATATTCTTGTGGAGAATTCGATGCATGACGGTCACGACTTTGATCTCGACTTCCCTCTCGACTGTGATCACGGTTGTAGGAGCGAGGATGTCTTTTGCCTTGAGCGGATTCTCTTCCGTAGCCGTGTTCACTGCCGGTGCTTCTTGTTTGTCCATACTCACTTCCCTGACCATACTCGCTACCTGTTCTACTACTTTGATACTCGCTGCTATGTCCGTAGTCATTTTCCTCTCGGATTGGCCATTCATTCAGCTTTTCAATTCCGGGTGGATAACCACTATAAGCGGAACTCATGCTATCATGCTCATTGACAGATTGAGATCGTAGAGTTCGGGCTTGAGAGGAGACACTGCTCATGGAAGGGGACATCACTGGGCCAGTGGGTGAACGAACAGGAGCTGGTCGCTCGTTATCACCAAATAGAGTTCCACTAGCGGCAGTTGTGAGAGCTGGTGGCACGACCTGTTCACTGGAGTCTGATTCTACCCAGGTTTTTGGTACAGTCCAGCAATGACTGAGTTCATGACGAGACCAATCCTGGATTGGGAGAACATTCTTCCAAGGTGGCATGGCTTCCGTTGGGCCAACGGGAGTACATAAATGATATTGAACACCATCTGTATAGCAGAGAGATTGTGTATCCACAGAAATTGTTGCCAGTGCTTGCAAAACTCCATAGATCAGGACCCATCTACCTCTTCGTGCGGCAGCTAGATCTCCATCCTCGACCGGATCATTCTTTTCGAAATTGAGAAAGTTCTCAATCAGGTCATTGTTAACAAAGTCTTGGCCAAGTAGAAAGACATTGGTCGCATCAGTATACGCTGAAGCCACTTTTCGAAAAGCCATCTTGTCCTGAGCTCCATTAGGTTTCTTGCCGCCATTCTTGTTGGCACCATTCTTCGTGTTCTTGAATGGACTGTGTGCATCTTGCAAAGCCTTGGGTTCCAAGCAATAAGGATGTGGGAGATGAGGATACTGGAATCGGTTGTCAAATGCAACCAAAATATCCGTGATTGGAAGATCCGGTGTATCTGCGAGGAATGCTCTGTTATTTTGATGAACCATATTCCACTTTCTGGAGCTTCTTTCTTCTGCCATATCCCATATAACTTCACGATTGACGAGATAATCATAAAGACCACCAAAGTCCTCCTGAATCTTCTTGACTAGCAATCTTGTAAGCCAAATCTCATCGCTATTGGAATTGGTAGTTGGCCAGGATCGGTGGTTAGACTTGTAGTACTGATGGAAAAATCCCTGAGCTCTCTTGAAACTAGTTCTCGAAGATTTACCGGAACCCATGTCTGGCCACATGTCGTCAAAGTTGAATTCCAGTAAACGCTCTTGGCAGGCGCATACGAGGTTGTAAAGTGCGAGGTCCTTATTTTCCATATGAGCTCTGGTGACGTGCGATACATTTCGCCATTCAGGTAACTCGGACATTTGATTATACATGCCAACTCCATGAACGAATGCCTCTTTCCAGCCCTCCTTCCAACGAACACCTGTACCCTCACTCCAAGCCAAGATGGCGCAAGCTTTGGCAGGATTGTTTCGGCAGTCCATTCCCACATTTTCCTTGATCCAGTCAATGATTTTGCCCGCACAATCAACGTCGACACTCATCGTTACCTCCATTCGCTCGTGTAGATCAGCAAGTGCTTGAAGAAAGCTAAAGCCAATCATACTTCCTTTATAGGCCAACGCGATGAGATTGCGACTGGTGATTTGGTGGCGAAGTGCATCTTGAGCAGAAAGATGGGGAGGTGGAACCAAATCGACCGTATAGTGAATTGTCGGACTCATTGATGGGGTCTTTCGATGATCCACCGTTCCTTTGTCAAGAAGATCGCTGAGAACAACAGATCCAAGTTCTTCAAGAGCCCATGAGTGGACTCGCATGACTGGGGTGTGCTGTGAGGAGTCTGGGGCATTGAGATAAACATAAGTGTCTCCATCATCCAAGAACAAACTTTTATCTCTTCGAATGTTGTAAAGCCATGGTTCACTTTTCTGACCAAACCATGACATGATGGGTTGACTTCTTGATTGTGTCTTGAAATGGTAATCACCTCCTGGAAGCTCCGAAAACTTTTGTGGTTGCCGGCCATGCCCACCTGAATCCAGCTCTTGAGAATCCGATCGAATGGCCATGGCTGTAGCTAATGTTCTGTCTTCTGTCTTGGTCTTTTTCTTTTTGCCAAACGTCTTTGCGAGATTATTTCGGAAATTGTCACTCTTTTCATCCAACCTCGCACGAAAATTTGATTTTTGTACAGCCGTCTCGTTGATGGTGGGCGTGGGTACTTTTTTTGCTCGTGCATACATAGAATGCTGAAACATAGGGTCTTCAAGGTGATCTGAACCACTTGAACCGCCAGTTCGGATGGTCTGAAAGTCCCCTTGAACGGGTGATGTGCAATCGAGCTCAGGTTGGTAAAGGTTTGAACCATCGCCATTGATGCTACCTACACCTGGTGGTCCTGGGAATTGTCGATAAATGGAGGGATCTCTATCCGAACTATGGGAGCTTCCTACTGGCGCATGGCTGGTACTTGACTTGACGACAACCTTTGTCTTCTCCTTACGCACGATAGCGCTTCGACCCGACATGATGACTGTTTATTCGCTTGCAGTTTCCATATGTTGTTGAAGGTCGTGACGAATGAATGAATCGAGACGGATTGTTGCGAAAGATGGTGTGATGTGGGATGGAGGGGTTGTTTCTTTTTTGTGAGCGACTCGTCCAGGTGTGGAGGGGTTGTTGTAGATCCGAGGCGCAGTACCGTGCTGTAACCACCCGCTTGGTACCTCTCGGGGTGCCTCAACTTTAAATCGACTTTAAAGTTTTGAGGATTTGATCGAAAGCTAACATTCAGTGTTTGACTTTTTTTGCGGTTCTAAAAAAAGTGAATGGCTGGTATGAGAAAAATGACGACTGGATTGAAGCTGATGGTGCATCAACAACTGTTGCCGCTGACCCGAGTCCAAGAAAAAATTGATATTGGTCACTTCACCTTCAGCGTCGTCTAAAAGACCCCCACAAATTAGCTGAATTTTCTTTGTGAGATTTCGTATGATAAGCATCTAAAAAAGTCTGCTCAGGTGGATTCTCGGTACCACTTACCTCAATGATTGTCGTTATCGCTGCCCAATCAATTTCCAAGTACTGTGACAGGTACAAAGGCGCTCAAGTAGGTACCGAGAAAAAGCGTGGAAGAAGAGATTTGGCGTCAAAGGGCGGAGGGGAGGCGCCAGTAGTAGTAGTCGAAAGGCGAGGGAGAAGAAGAAAGTGGTGAGAGGATGCTTTTGGTGGTGTACGCCAACCAAAAGTTGTGGAGGACCCTTGACGTTATATGAGATGCGAATGTGGGATTTGCATCTGTTGTCTCGCCAGGGTTGATGGTTTGATAATGGACAAGCAAGGTTTGACTTGAGATGGTGCTTCAGGTGAGTCGGGCGGCGGCAGTGTATTTTGGTGGAAAAAACACAGCATATGAAGGCTGGAACTTTTTGTAGAAAAAAGGGCAGCGTTATGGTGGTGGGAGAGGTGCTGCGAATCGGCCTTTGTTATTGCCGACACCTCGCGTAAGGTATTGATTGGTCGGCTAGGAAATCAACCACGGCGAATCTACGAACCTTCGAACCTGACTGGATGACCGAGTCCAAGTTGGGTGAGATGCGTTCAAGGTGAGCTTGTCTAGTGTCGAATGCCGCAATAAGAATGACAGCAAAGGTTACTCGGGTGTGGGTGAGGCGAGGACGAATCTAGGTCGGCGGTGCTATTCTAGGCGTGGGGGGAGGACCGAACCGCTTGTCAGATGGGTTCGATCGAACCTTAGGTGTTCGCTTGTTCCAACGTCACTTGGTCACACAGCAGAAAACTGTAACTGTATCTGTACCTTCAAAGGTCGACGGAAGTATCTCTTTCTCTCCAGCTGGAAATGGGACTCGACTTCTCATATATTGCCAATGCTTTGCTAGGCGGCCATGCCCGCAATCGTTGGTTTCGGTACATTGACAGGGTCCAGCTCTCGGTTCCCTGTGAACCTGTCAAAACGAGCCCACTCCGTCAACCTATCCACTTTCCTACAAGGCCATCGGCCCCTTGAACCTAAAGAGGCCCCGTCAAGAGTCCCTGGAGACGACATCAGCCATTCCATGTGCAAAGAGATGGGACTCTTCGATAGTGATGACATGGATCTTGAACGTCCGGTCGTGGCGTTTGGTGGGGTGAGAAGAACCCTTCCAGGGTCCCTAGATACCGACCGAACCTAGCACTAAGCTAGAAACACCATAGACCAGCCCTTGGGTTGCCGTGAAATTGCTTGCTGACGGCAGCTGCCTCTACGCCATGTTACTGGCCATCAAGTCCGGTTAGACGGTTTATATGGCCGTTATGTAGCACTGATAGGTGATGAGACTGGGCCCTAGTAAGGAACTAACCAGGCGAGAGCTTGGCCCGGTTCCACTCTGATCAAGTCTTGTCCTTTTCTGCACGGTTTGTGGACAACTATTGTCGAAATCTCCGTTTTGGTCCTTTCGCATATGGAGTACAAAGTACTCGGTACACAATTAACATCACCACAGCATTCATCTCCGTATTCTCTTGATGGCTTTGTAAACTGGAGAGTACATGGAGGAATACCCTTTTCAGCTCCAGACCAGCCTGGAATCCCATTTGTGGTACCTATAATCCGTCTCTAATGCTTGTACCCCCTCAATACACCCCATCATCACCGGTAAAACTCACGCCACCAAACTACCAGTATTCTCTGTAAGGATCAAAACCAGTGGCCGTTCTAACCCGTGTTATTCAGCAACTACGTACAAGTACATACTTTAGGAAGTTGTCTGGAGTTCCCATATCCCTTTTCCTTTGAACAGTTTGTCAATCTTCAAACGCACGACAATCTTCTGATGATCTAGATCCCCAACGAATTCCAACTGTTAAGGGATGACGCTGTCATACTACCGTACCATTATTATCATACTCAACAAATGTTCCGGTACACTAAGCCTGTACACGGCGTTGTAGTGAGTCCCCGTAACAGCCTCGCTACCAAACTGTAATCGCATCTCAGTGACTTTTGGGTCCGAAACCACCTTTCCACGGCATGGTAAAAGCTCACGGACACTGCAGATTCCAAGCTATTCCAGAAAACGGTTCGGAGGAAATGTCTGTGTTCCCCCGAGGATACATCTGTGTCCGTTGCAACCATTGGTCGTGGGCGTGGCAACATACGAACCCCTCTTTTATTCCGGACGACGTACCAATACGTGGGTTGGTATGCAAGGGCATGCTGCGAATCAGACAGAACTTCCAATTTGAGATCTACCAGCTGGAAGGAGGCCGAAAGTTTGTGAAGAAGCGAAAATAAAACATCCGAATTTGGAAGATATTAAATATAGGTATTCTCGAAAAAGGGATACAAAATTGATCCTTTCAAAATCCAAATTCTCGCCCGTTTTTGTCAAACCATGGGTTATGAAAGCATGGAAAGAAAAGGAGAAATAATCACCTGCAGCACGAGGCCTTACCAACCAACTTAAATTGATTGACAGCTTGGCAGCATCTCTCATGACCCTGGGGTTTATAAATGAGCTTCATCGAGCTTATCGAAGATCCGTTTTTCCTTTAGACAACAATTAACCCCAGACACTTTGCGGCACTCGAATAATCGTCCATTGTCCAAAAGTAAAATCTCCGTACTGAGTTCCACCTTCCTCCGAAAGCACTGCCGGAGACAATTCCGATTTTGCGATACGGGAAAACGCTTTCATGTGTTTTGATATTCCTACAATGATACATGCTCCTCACAGGGCTTCCGGACAATATTTACAATTGCATTGTCAATATCTAGAGAAAGTGCAATTTTAACTCGCGAGCATTACCTCAAAAAATATATCCAACCCGGCTGGTTCCCAACTCATGCAATTAGATCACGTTCATGCTCCACCATCAATGCACGATAAGGCATCTCAGCAAGCATCAATCACAATTTTCAGCATCAATCACAAACTTTAAGTTTCAAACCCCTAGAACCCAAGGAAAAGATCCCAAGGGGGTCACCTCCGTAACATTTACGGTTGGAATTCACCTGGTACAGAAACTCCGCTTTATGAACATCGTCGCTATACTTGATTGGGAACATGAACCGGTACGGTGGAACCCCCTGCGTCTTTACCGTCGATGGTTCGAGAGTTACGATGTTCGTTGCTGTGCCGTATTCTCCTTTCAGAACCTTACGACCGAAGTGGTTGTCTGTTGTTTTGTTGAGGTGATTGTTTCCTACCTCGCCCTCAGACTTTTACGTCACGCATCATCACATCACATCGCAGCAAGGGAAAATGTTTCGTTTCATAGAGACCAATCCAGCAGTCGAAAGTTCCCGTCAAGTGGAAAGATATTTGCGCACCTCTTATATTCATCAGATGTCTTGATCAACAGGTTTACGTACTTTGTAGCTTCCGTCCTTCCCCGGGCACAAGCTTTTTCAACAAGAAAAGGGAAACCCAATTTTACGGTATATTTTCCTCGGCATCTCCTCAGTATCAATCAGCAAGTCCAAACGCCTTTCACAATGCCATACCTCGTCTACACGGAAATCTATTCACCCCTCTCAATTCCATACAGAAATACGAATTCCCGTCATGATCGCAAAATGCACATGGCAAAGACACCCTGCAAACCCTAACAAGGCCACGCAGCGATCCCCACCGCATCGATCATAGATCCTTCTGGCGGGGAAGGCAGAAGAAAAATTGGGATTGATCTTCCTTCCATCTAGGGTTTGCCTGCATCATACTTACACGTCTCCCAGCATTTTCCTTTTCCGTTCCATTTCCCCACGTTTTTAAATCTACCAGTTTACCTTATTTTCTCACTTTGTTTTCTCGTTTCGGTTCCCCTGGTACGGTACTGTACATCTCGCCGGCATTGGGTGGTGGGAGGAAAGAAGCAAAGAAATGGCGGTGGCGGTACTGTACGGTAAGACATTATGGTTTTTGAAACGGTGCAGGTACCCGTGGTTGTCTCAAAGCTTGAGTTCATCTTGGATGGATTTCCCTGGGTAGAGGTTTTCTTTTTCTGGCTTTTTGACCTCTCTGCCTTTTGCTTTTCTCGCTTCTCGTACCGTACTGGGTTTATTTGTAGCTTGCTTAAGTACTCACCAAGTGGCCAAGTATATATGAAGCATGGGATACAAATCTTGGTCTATTACTTCTATTCTTCAAATTCTGAAGCTTTATTCTCTGCAATGCTTACATATGCTCTTCATCTACGATACAAGTACAGTGACTTTTTCTACGAGATATTCCTTTTGTACCGACGCCTACCGGTATCGCGGGCCGAGTCAAGAATCAGATCGTCATAACGAGTTGATCGTTCATTCTTTGGTCGTGAGATCAATGATCATCGTCAATATCAAGGCCGAACGTCGGTCAATTTGTTGCGGCGAGATACTCTGCCTATGTCTATCAAACAAAAACATCACTTCGGCCTATTTCATGAGCAACAGTGCTGAGGATACAAGTCTGACAGATCTCAATTTCAAAATCTTTCGGCCCGTCTGCTTCTTCCAATGTCTAACAAGACTGAACACTGGATTATCGTCTTCTTTGTCGTCGACTCGTCCCAGGAGTTAGGATCTACGCCTAGCATACGGTGGCCCCGACCAGCTGGTTGGTAGACGCTTTGACAACGAGATCTCTAATTTTGTTATTCTACGAAGTATATCCATCCGAAGCCTGGCCGAATTTTGGTTTCTTCTGGAAACCGGGCGGTCGTCGGTATATATAGATCTCAACTCTTCGTTTCGCTCCGCTTAGAGTTTAATAGTATGTTTTAGTATTATTTGCACAGAGTATTCAGCCGGTCGGTCTCTTATCTTTGATATAAAGTCTGAAACTATTTTTGTTTGATGCTTGCTCGTTGTTGTTTTATTTATACTCGTTATCATATTTATCATGGAGATGCTTTGATTCAGATGGAAATACTTTATCATACTTTATCGGAAAGCGAACCACGCTCTCCTATCCACATTTCATCTCTATTTTTCTTGCCTCTTTCATATCTAACACCCAGCCCCGTAGTTTGCGTATACTTGGTTAAATAATACCTTAAAAATACTAGGCCCAACATCCCCATATCTTCACTCCCCCCATTCAGCGTTGAAATAAAATACTGAATTGCTTAAGTAATATCTAAGTGATTTCAAGTAAGATAGAGTAGAATAGTCGTAGCTAATCCAACTGAATAGACCAAAGCAAAGAAGATTCCACAACTCTACTCCACAACCCAAATTCCAAACACCAACCCATCAACCTCCTCTCTCACACCCATTGATAACCCTCACCTCCCTCACCTCCGGCAACCCCTCCCACCCCCTCCCCACCCCCCAAAAAGCAACACTAACCCCACAAACCTCCCTCCACCTCATCCCCGGCGCCAAAGTCCCCGTAACAGTATTCGGCCTCCTCACAGACGCATTAACAGGTACCACCACCGCTCTCCCCAGCAGCGCCTCCACAGCCAACATCGCACATCCAATCCTCTTCTTCCCATTCCCACTCAGAATCCCGGTTCTCTGTTCCCAATCGTGAAAAGCCGCGCCGGGGAACTCAAGGCGTAGGTCGGTTTGAATCTGGGTGTATGGGTGGTGATGTCTTGACGGGATGTGTAGATTTAGATTTGAAAGGGAGGGAGCTGGAGGTGAGAAATCGAGGGTTATTTCGGAGTGGTTTAGTAAGTGACGACCTGGTCCGAAGAGGAGGAGTTGTTGTGCTATGGAGGCGGAGAGGAAGCGTGTTACTGTCGCTAGGATATCTGCGTCGTTGCAGCCGCGGAAACGACACATGGTTAGGATTCTACATACCATATTGGCTCCATACGTTTCTTTCGAGGCGGTCTTTGGTGGCCTTGATTTAAGATACGTGTCGTGCTCGAGCAGTTCTTCAACCACTTCATGACATATCTCCCCTTCGCCTTCGAATCGATGAGGTGTTTGAATATCGTACCCCAGAGCGAGGAGTGTCGATGTCAAAAGATGGGTGCCTGGTCCGATATCCCATTCGTATAGTCCTT
Source organism: Hymenoscyphus occultus (assembly GCA_900536445.1). Lineage (NCBI taxonomy): Eukaryota > Fungi > Ascomycota > Leotiomycetes > Helotiales > Helotiaceae > Hymenoscyphus > Hymenoscyphus occultus. Next base: position 43,949 of record UNPT01000310.1, on the reverse strand, counting down.
CTACACCACCACCACCACTTCCCTCCCTACTCCTCGGTACGAAAACCACAGAAGATATCTCCCCAATCTCAATACAAACCTGTAGTTTCCTCTTCTCCCCCCTCTCGCTAGACGTCGAGCATAACAGCAACCCCGTGAGGAAATTGAAGAGATTCGTTCCTGGTCTGCCGATTGCCTGTTCTGTCGTGCGGAAATCGGAGACGGTTGTTACGCCTGTTTTGGCGGCTATTATTGCGCCTTCGCCTATGCTGATTGGGGATGGTTGTGCGGCGGGAGATGCTTCTTGTGAGGGGGAGAGAGAGGAAGGGAGGAGGAAGCCTCCTGAGCCTATGAGATCTAGGGTGTCGAGGGGGAGGGAGTGTTTGTTACTGAAGAGGTGGATTGCTGTACTGAATAGGTGGCCGATTTCTTGGTTGAGGTTTGGTGAGGTGAGGTTGGGTGGTGGGAGGTGGATGGTGTCGTACTTTATAATATTAGCGGACTTCTTCTTCACATATCCCACTAACTCTTCCCTTCCTCCGTTATGAAATTCAGACAAACCCCCTCTCACACAATCTCTCCCCCCTTTTCAAAGAAGAAAAACCAACATACCCCCAAAACCTCAATCTCCAACCTCCCCTCAGCATCCTCCTGCCTAAACCTACATAGCACAAAATCCACATCCCCCATCTCAGACATATTCGTCCCCTCACAAACACCTAACACGAGTAAATCCAACGGCTTCTCATTCCCTTTTTCATTCTCTCCCCGCCCACTCTTCACCCCATGCCCATTCCTCACTCCATCAGTAGATGTCAACAAACTAAGACCACCCAATCCCCCCTCACCATCCAACAACGATGAGGTCGACGAGGACTCCCGTAATACCTTCGCTTGTAAGGCTTCTAGGTACTTGAAGCCTACTTTGTGACGTACTCTTGTTTGAGGAGTGTTTTTTGATCGTGAGGGGAGGGTTTTCATCTTTCTCTACTCTTTTGCTTTGACTCTCGCTTCCTTTCTTTCGGACTCTTTCGTGCCTCAACTCCTCCTCAGGTTGTTCCCGCTGGTATTCGTTTTTCAGCTCTTTGCTGCCGAAGAGATGGGGAAGGTTGGATGGATAAACAGATAGACAAACAGAGAAAAAAGAGGAATGGTCATCCACGACGAAGTTTCGGTGTAAAGAATCGCTGCTGTACCAATTCGTCTCCGCCTATATATGTCTCTGCTTTCCTCTCTCGTGTAACTTGTGAGGACTACTGGAAGGGAACAGAGTGTTAGGTTTTGTGGAGTATTACCCCCTTATCTTTCTAGACTGAGAGGTTGAGAGGTTAATCTTTTATAAACCCCCTCTGTCGTCCTATGTAAATAACGCAACGAACAGCAAGTTAATCAGAGAAAAGACACTGTACGCGAAAACTGCAAAGAAAATCAAAACAAACGAAAGCAAGAAAGCAAAAGAAAACCAAACTCAAGATCCCCAGTCTGGCCAGTCAAGCCATCCCTAGTCATTTGATTTACTTACTCACTCACTCACTCACTAACCCATACCCCACTGGCACCATCACTTTCACCTTCCCACTAAGCAACTGACCGACCAAGTCAAACATCCTAAAATGCACCCCGCTCCATCCACTCCAACCTCCCAACCCAAAGGATCCCTTTTCAAGTTAGTCCAGATCAACCCACTCTTTCCCCTTCCCTTCCCTTCCCCTCCCTTCCCCTCCCTTCCCCACAACCACCTCACTAACCCCAAAACCCCAAAACACCAAAACCCCCAAACCACCTAACCCCTCCTAGTATACAACACCGTACCCCAGTGAATGAAAGAGTGAGCATATCCATACATATCCATACCTATCAAAACCCATTCCATCACATGTAAATATTCCCCACAGCCATGGTGTACATGTTTTTTTCTCGGTTAAGGAAGGGAACCCCTTTCCTTTTTAGGAGATTCCTTCCCTACGACGACTAGGATTAGTAATACACACAGTATGTTCCTGGTGTTCAGAACAACCATACATACCCCATATCTCTTTTTCTTGATGTAGTCTATGGGATATTATGAAATATGTAATATAATTGTGCTCACATAACCATTTCTTATTCTATATATGCTGAAGTCTTGTGTTTATTTCAGGTCTTTTCTTGAGCTTGCTTATTTATTTATTTATTCCCTGGGTATCTACCAACTAACCATGTAAAAACCGACCGTGTATATAGTGTATCCTATATATAACCCATATCTCATCCAAATCTCATCAAAGCCCCAAATCCCAACACCAAATCCCAATCCCACAACATCCCACGCTCTACTACGTCCTAACCACCCCCTCCCCAACAACATACCCCCTCGCAACACCCCTCCTCCCCTCCTCAATCAAACCCCCTTCTCCTTCCCTATCTCCATCCTCCCCCCCATCCACCCACTCAAAATCACTCCCCAACCCCGTCCAAGTCCTCTGGCTCCTCAGAAACTCCGCACCAGGCGAGGCCGTACCGTTAATAGTCGCAACATCCAACTTCGCTCTCCTCGCTAGGGCCTGATTCCCCTCAGTGAAAGTATGAGGTCCCCCAGGGATATCTGTAGAAGGGGAGGCGCTAGTTGTGGATGTAGAAATAGATTTGGAAGCCTTCATAGGTCTCGAATTCGAGACATACCGACCAGTCCTGAAATCGTATACGGGTGGTTCGGACTCGTCTTCTTCATCTATCTCCCCACTTTCATCATTATCCTGAGCCAGGGTCTGAGGTTCTCCACCATCTATCTCCGTCCGTTTTACTTCAATTTCTCTTTTCTTCTGCTCCTCTTCCTTCAAAACCGAGAAATCACCCCGCCACTCTCCACTCCAGACCCGCTCCTCATCCCCCATCAACGCAATCCCCAACTCAAAAGGCGTCACGACTGGTGCATAGAACTCATTCCCTTCCAACAGACTGCTCTCCCAGCAACCTAGTACCACCCATCCACCCACCTCTGAGAAATTGGCCATCTTGGCGGAATTCACTTTCCCTACGCAAAAGGTGTAGCTCTTCTTGCCGGCGTTGTGGATGAGGGATTTAAGAAGGGAGAGAGAGGGGAGGAGTGAGCTTAGGGAGAGCGTGTTGATTAGAATTCCTATTATGGGTGTGGTAGAGAGTTGAGTGAGGAGTGCGTAGCGACGGGAAAGAAGACGTGATGTTTGGGGTCGGATTGTGAGGTCGTTGTTTGTTGAGGATGTTTCGTTGGTGGGATAGATGAGGAGTTCTTTTATTCGGGAGGAGAGAGTTAGGAGGAGGGATGTGGGTGGTTGGGAGATATGCCAGATTTTCCAATCTTTCAGATTCTCATCTCCCTCTCCTTCTTCGCTTTCCCAGCTTATTTTGCGATTCGGTATTGGTGCTAGAGGATCATGAACGACTTCCGTTCCTCTAATATTCTTCCATCCCTTTTCTTGTAGCGAGTCGAGAAGCAGAGGGACGTGAGAATGATATGTCAAATCCGCCATCACAATAACCTTCTCCCCCTTCCCTGCTTCTGCCTCCTTCTCAAAATTCCGCTCAAAAGCCGTGAGAACCTCAGAGATCTCCAGAGGCATAGAAGTATACACATAAAGAACCGGTAATCTCGCCGTAGGCGAAAGACACGCCCGTCCATAATGTATGACGACCTCCGCATTCGTGTGTTCAGCCGCGATCTCATCAACACAACACGATCCATACGAAGTATCCGCCAATATCGCAAGTCGAATCTTTTCCCTGCTCCCTTTGTCTCCCTTCCTAAAGCTTTCCACCTTCCCCTCCCCATTAATCTCCACCTCCCTCTCCTCCCCCTCCCCCTCCTTCTCATCACCACCAACCCTCCAACCCTCCCTTTCCAACCTCCCAACCTCCCCCTCCAACCCCTCAAAAACCCCCGGCGCATCCCCTAACATCCCATCCGGAAACTGCAACGCGACTCTCCTCCATCCACCCTTAACAATCTCCCTCGCCGTCCTCTCAACCTCGTATATCGTCCGGATCTCCTCTCTGGTATGTTTCTTCCGTGGAGTTGAGGAGATGGGCGTTGGGTCTTCGAAGAGGGTTGATTCTTGGGGCGTTGAGAGGACGGGTGGTGCGGATTGTTGGGTCATTTTTGTGGTGCCTCGATTGATTTAGAGTGGGTATCGATATGGTGGACGGCAGCTCTGTGGAGTGTTTATGAAGGAGATGCGGATTTGTATGGATGTAATGTTTGTATGGAGAGAGTTGGGTTGTCGTGAGGATTATGTGGTGATGGCGGGGTCCTTGGATGATGAACTTTTTTTTGGAGGGGTTGAATCGCCCCGCTCTTAGATGCTTGTACTCGTACTCGAGTACTTAGGGAAATCTTAATCGGCGATTAGAAATCGCTGCACAATGATTTGGAGGGAGGATTCGGTACTGTATCTCCTAGTTTAGACTGCAGTGAATTGCTTCGCTATAACTTTGTTTCATACTAGTTCTACTTGGATGTGTAGCGTACCAGCTAGTACACGAATACCTGCAGTAGCGTGTAGCAGTCAGGTCCTGGAGGGTTTTAGGTTACCTAGCTCAGGTACAGGTACATTTGACAGGTTATAAAGAGTTTAATCGTTCTTTTGTAAACAGAAATCAACAGCTAGTATCACAGCATGGTTTGGGTCCATTTTAGATCATTCATTATTCCATTATTTTCATCTGCTAGCTATAAGCATACCACCAAGTAAACCTGGCAAGGTAGCGAAAGCAAGACTAATAAAAATTATCCATATCCATATCCCATCTGGTCTTTCAAAAGACAGTGCATTGCATTATTCCATGGTATCTGTGTCCCATCCATTCAATTACAACATCTCGTTGCATCCATCCTATCCCAAATCCCCACCCCAAATTATCATCAAGAAAAAGTATCTCATCAGTACATATTCGTATCATATCATCGTACCATCCCTCACACCGCTTTTCCGCTTCTACACATATGCATGTCGTCTCCCCGAGTGGGAACTGCGGTGACTACGGTGACTACCGCTTCTGCGGTGTCCATGACGCGAGTAATGAGTTTCTCGCACATAAACATCCTTCTCTCTTCTGCTAGTATGTCCACGACCCACGAACAGCGCAAGGAGACTGGTAATCGCAAAGAAGATGCAATTCATGATTCCAAAAGCCCAGCTTGCCTTCAACATAGCACATGTCTTATCCGTATTCACATTTATGCCCGAGAGACTGAAGCCAGAATCCCCAGCGGTGACGGAGAAGAATGGATTCGCGTTTCGCGAGACGGATGTGCAGTCATATTTGGCAATCATTCGTAGCTCGTAGACGGCTCCGATGAATGCGCCGACGAAACAGAGGTCGATGAAGGAGACGAAGAGAGCGTTGGATTTGGCGCGGTGGTAGGTGAAGAGGGTTGCGATGGCCCAGACGGCACCGAGGACAGAGACGATGAAGAGGACGAGGATGTAGTTTGGTGTCAACATTGGTGGGTCGTTGCCTGCATATAGATTGACAAACCAGGCTAGCATTCCGAGGGTTGGGATCTATGGATTGTTAGGTATCGTCGCAAACAGAAAGAGGAGATGGAGCTTACCAGAGTGATGATCTCCATGAAGCGCCAAAAGGCGAAGAAGATTCCGAAAATCATGACGGTTGTTGTTGCTCAAAGTTGTGATGCGATGCGATGAGGATGTTGATGAGACTTCGCTCAGTCGCAAAGATGCCTGAGTACGCGAGTATGCGACACGGGTCGTACGCCGACTTTATCCTCTGACGAAGGTGCAGGTGCCTAGGAGAATGCGCCTGAGGAAAGTATGCGCTCTGTGCAGATGCAGGTTTTCAGTCGTCAGAGTAAGCGTAGCTCGCAGAGGTCGAAGTGGTGAGCAGCTCGATCGCCTTTTTGTTTGTTTTGCGCAACGATGTTTCTTGCTGTGAGGGATGTCCCTTGTATCAGGAGCTCTCGCAGGGGAAGCTCAATCGAGACGGTTTGCGCCGATGGGAAATGGGTGGTGAGCAAGGATTTTTCCTGGTTTCGGGATCCTCTTGACAGGCCTTTCTTGGAGCCTGGTTGGTAGGTTGTCCAGACCGAGGCGAGGGTGACGTAGTTGAGGTAATACCCAGGAGGTGATGGAGGGAGAGAATAGACGGGAGAAGAAGAATTTAGAGGTGGAAGAATGGGTGAAGACGAGGACTCTATTTGTCCGGCGACGAAAAATTCTTACCGACTTTTACCTACGGAGTACATTTGCGGTGAATGAATTTAAATGGCTGGAGCCGTGCCATGTGTTTTCTGCAGTTGGAGGGCCTACAATTGGAGGGGTTGGGTTGTCCCCAAAATGGAGGTGGTTGGGTTTGGGTCAGGAACAGCGAGAAATCCAGCTTGCCCTCGCCGGAACATGGTTTAGCTTCCAACTAGATTTCGGCCCCTGATGACCGAATAACTTTGCAAAGTTCATTGGAAATTTACTTGGATCATGATAGAGAGAGAAGTTGTGAATAGACTCATTGTTTACCAAGGCCAGGGCACGTGACTCGGAAATAGCCGAGGTCCAGAAAAGGTGGCAATGACCCTGTCCTATATTAATTTCATGAAGTAAACACTCTTTGAACATTAATATTCACTCTTGTTGTTACCTATATTCGATCATTTGTTCTTATTGCTCGAAAGAAATGGAACATTTTCAGACCATGAATCAAATTACAGCAGCAAAAGATCGATTTACTACTACTTCTATCTGCAGGGTAACACCCAACAAATCTACCACAACACCTGGAAAGTTCCAGAGCCTTGCAAGAGCTTCACAAAAATCTCAGGTCACGAATCGGGTCTTTTCTATATTTTTCATAAAGCTATCTAACTGTCTTGTGGTCACATGTCGCGGTCGACGGTTCGATAAAATCAATTGTAAGCAAATGAGAGGCTTGAGAAAGTGTGATATCAACTGGCAGAGTATCAGTCTAGCTGGGAGCCGTACAGTATGTAATATGTCCAGAATACTCCGCTGATTTCAGTCACTATACTTTTATCACTTTTCATACTAAAACCACAACAACATATCCCAAGATTATTGTCGGCTTCGAGTATAATTAGCTTCGAGAGAGTTAGCTAGAATTTCGTTTTATACTGAATTCTTTTGGCCTCTTTGAAGCCAATCCATTACAGTAGTAGGCAGGTATCTCGTACTCGAATCAGTAGATGATTTCTCTGTATATGAGGCGCTCTTATCGAATCATACCTAGATGATTGTTTTCATCCTGTCCTCTGTGTTGGCTATGTTTTGAATTTGAGGAACACTTGTTCTTTTTTCAGAGCACATCGCCAACAGGAATACTTCTTGTGCTTGGCTCTATATCGTGGGAAAGTGCAGGCACGATAGTCTGTTCTTCAAGCGAGTTGAGATGGGGATCAGGAAGGAGCGAGCTGCATGCACCACGACACTCTAGGTAGTCTTGATGCAACCTAAGCTCTCTTTTCCCGGGCGAAGTTTCCTTTCTTGCTAGAATTCTATTTCCTCTGCTCAATTTCGTCAATTTCGTCAATTTGGGTTTGTTGGCGAGACTTCATGAAAGCAATCATTTTGCCAAATGCTCGTTGCGTCGAGCAATACACCTGATGCGAATTTTATCAAGACCACTGAGAGGGTCGGATAAATAGTCAGCTGCAGTGTTCGTGAAGAACGAAAAAGCCTAACGAGGCTGAGTTTTTGCTGCGGTCAGCGAAGACTCTTTTCCTTTTCATCTTTCTTCTAATCATCAATTCTTCTCATTCGATTCCATCCATCCGGCCATTATCTCTCACGATCAAGATATCGACTTGCGATTGCACATCTTAGCTTCTACTGTATCTATGCTCGCTCATGGATAGCCTCGGTGCGGCTGCCAGCATTATTGCTGTTGCCTCGATTGCGATACAAATTGGTGATAGCGTCCTCAAGCTTAAGAAGTTTGTAGATGATATCAAGGATGCGCCAGAAGAGATCAAAATGCTCATCGACGAAACCAAGACCCTCGGGTTGATCTTGTCTGTATGTCTCAATTTCTTTCTTCTTACTGAATGCTGGAATAACATTGTAATCTGACTTTGATGTAATTTAGACCATCCTACCTCCTGATACAGCAAGCAATCCTTTCCAAGCGACCAGCGCTTCAGCAAGTCAATGCCTCGACTCATGCCGTGAGGCTGCAAATAACCTCGAGAAAGCCGTTACTGAGCTACATGTCGAAATAAAGAGCCGAAAGTTTAGGGGAGGCTTCAAGGCTACCCTTAAGAAATGGACTATTAATAAGTTGAAGGAACGACTCTCTAGGGCTCAAATGATGCTCCTTCTGTCACAAACTTTATATTCACGGTACTCAATCGTCCAAATGTCTTATCATTTAGCAAGCTACTGGCTAATTGGCCGGGCTTAGAATGTTGCAGGAGCATCAGTATAACATCCAGCAGCATCAGTACAGCGTCCAGCAGCAGTGATTTGTGAAGATTCAAGCTCAAACCTCCCCAAATACAGTTATGCAGTCACATCGACTACTGCCAGCAGGATCGGTAAGCACTGAACTTCAGGTATCATGCTCAAATGTTGACCACGAATCGCGGATAATCGAAAACAAACCCAGCAGAACTAGACAAGCCCGCCAACGAGAACATAAATTTACCATACGACTTCAGGGTCCACGTTGGTTTTATCTAACGAGCCGTGCTCTAGAAATTACCGGACACAGATCCCCCGCTGGATGGGACTTCTCGACGAGAATGGATATTATCATACCAAGGGAATCTCCCGTCTTTAAGTTAATCGAAGAAGGAGATCTCCTGGGGTTACAAAAGATGTTTGAGCAGAAAGAAGCCAGCCCTTTTATAATCGATCAATATGGCAATACTCTTCTCACGGTAAGCACTGTAATTCTATTCTCCATAAATAATTACTTTCGATCACCTCAGCACCTGCCATGACCCGACTTAATATAAATGTTTAATTCCATTCTTTGGTAATTGATCATTCATTTGTCGATGTGTAAAGGTATCTCCATTTACAGTAAAACAAACTGACGCATCCAAGGCTGCGGCCTGGAGAAATCACTCAGATGTTGGCAAGTTTTTACTAGAACAAGGCGTCTGTGACAGCCCTTCAAATGAATTATTGTAACGTTTTATTACAGTCACATATAAACAAAGACTAAAGGTTTACAGAAACGCTCTCGCATGGTTTTCCGTCAATCAGAACAAGGAAATGATGAAACTCCTCACCCCAGCCGCAAATTGGAGCGATTTAACGCAACCAGGACAGGAAATTTGTGGTATTTTCTCTCATTTTACCACCTCAACGACACCGAAACACTTTCTTTTATTCATAATAAATATGAGGTCTCATTGCCGGAGTTGAGCTCATCCGAGATACTTGAAGGCCTTGGTTTCGCCAACTATTGGATGATTCAGCTCCATCTACTACGATTTATTTTGTTTGATAGAGAGATTGATTCGATTCTCTGTCGGAATGAAGTGTACAGTAGAACCCATGGTAATATTACTGTCTTTTCCGTATTCGCTTTTGCGTTCAGGAATTCATGGTCAGAATATACTGTTAGAGGAGTGGACACCGAAGAGTCGCTGCCAATTTTACGGCAATTGGTTCTTGGTGGCTCAAATCTCCATGCCATGGTAGAAAAGTGGGAGTCTTGTCTAGATTGCGGTAAAAATCATAACGCGAGTACCACGCCATTTGGTGGCATGTATACTGGAAGGGGTGAAGCAGTGAAAATCCCAGAGATAAAGAACGTTGTTCGATACTGGCTTCGTGCACTTCAGGATTCAGGGGTTGATTTGCACGAATATGGTCGACGAGAGAAAGAAATTAGCAATGGCGGAAGCTCACTTAATGTTTATTGCCACGCTCATCAGGGCAAAAGATATCGTCTAATAAGCTTCACGTTTGGCTCAGCGCCAGAAGATTGGGAGCTATATTTTACCAAGGAGAATATCTTTACTGAGGTGTTAGAATTCTGTGATATGGTAGATCATCCGGAGCGAGCTTTACCTGGAGCCTGGGTTGAGGATCTTTTTGAGCCCAACAGCGAAACTACTTGTGCCGGTATATGGGATAACTTCATCTGGCTCTAACAGCCTCAATCCCTCAAAACACACCACCGCACAACCAACAACTCTCTTCTCTTCTCTCCTCTCCGCGTTTGAAGCAACTACTTCTCTACCTACTCATTCACTCAGCTGTCCTTATTAAATATTTCTCTTTGGATGATTCCCCTCTTGATTGATGGATATCAGGATATGATCTACGCGATATCTTGGTTCTTGGTATGTTCTTCTATATTTCCTACCTTCCTCTCTCTCCCTCCCTTCCTCTTTGCTTTGTGAGAGATGTGGTTGGGACTGACTGTTTTTGTGCGGATAGCGGGGTTCTTGGATTGGTGGTGGGCTTGGAGAGGTCGGAGAGGGGATTTGGAGGGGCTTCAGGTTTGGTGGTGTAGGGTGAGAGGTGGCGTGGAGGTTTGGGGGTGGAGGTATGAGTTGGACGGATTGATTTGGGTGGCGGGTTAAGCGAGTGGGAGGTAATGGAGTTTATAGGTAGTCATTAACTGGAAATAAGTCATTCAGAGCTTTAAGATCTTGGCAGCTTTATTGAACTCTGTGGAAGATCTGTAGGGAAATGATTTTGGGAGGGGAGGTAAGTAAAGAAGTAGCTATATATACGTTCCCAGTCTAACTGCTTAGTTTTTAAGCGAGAATGTTATTCTTAGTGATTTACCAGACCCTTCTTTGCTCTTTCTTCTTCTTCCTTAGACTATTTTCTCTTTTTGTAATATGAAGAAGGCTTCTCATTATAGGCGAATATATATATAGCTTGCTTCGTAAATATCTCCTAGACCTCGTATATCTACATCTAGATTTCTAGATTTCTAAGTTCACGATCTCCTATTGAAACAGTCGGACCGGTCGGAATAATAACTAGGCGCGCTACGGAGCTTGGTCCGACGTTCTCCGTACTACGTATGTAGTTAGTCCTGTATTTAAGTAAGAGACGTAGTTATCATTCTATATACACATCTCTTAGAATGAAATTATTTTAAACAGGTCGTACAACTAAATTAATTATATAAAGAGCTTAGAATAATTGTTACTCTTTACTTTTTATTAGCCTAGGTATACTATTATCATTATCTTATACTAGAAGTTTAGGATAATAATATTTTACATAGTAAGTATAAAGTAACGACTAGGCATACTATATCTTACTAAGACTTGAAGTAGGTTTAGTTAACTTAAGAATCTAGATTTATAGTATATACCCCATGTCTAGGAGATAGCCGGTCATTAATCTAGAAAATAAATTATTATTTCTAAATCCATTTCGTACTAAACGGGTTTTTATATTCAAATCTACAACGCTCGGCATCTGGAATTCCTTTCTATTCTAGGACCCCCGTCTGGAATAATTCCATTCTATTTAAAGAGTCGCTGGAATTATTTCATTCTAGACCCCCCTATTCCATGGAATATACGGAAATTCCAGATGGAACCTGTCACATGACCCGAAAAAAAGTCCTCCCAGTCCAGTAGACCAATAGGAAGCCCCTATTTGGCCTTACGGAGGTATAGTCCCTAGGTAGGTACGATATGTGCGTTGGGGGAATGTCACGTGAACCCCCCAGCTCCACCCCCCCTGCGCCCCAACACCACCTGCTACCCAGGTCGAATAGGTAGGTACTCTACTAGTTCTAGAGTACGAAGATGGCAATACAGAGAATCTTCCTGTTATCTACTCCTTCTATAGTCTATTACAAAAGAACCTATTAGGTACTGTGTAGTATTCCTATTCACCTTTTACTAAAAACCACCCCTGAAACCACCCTTTTGATTAGTCAGAAAACCCTCTGGAATTCCATGGAACTCCTGGAATTCTAGAGGCTAATAGATGGAAGTATTCTATTCTATTTCATAGGTGCTCTAGAAGTATTCTATATGGAATATTCCACCTGGAATATCATGGAATATAGTTCCATCTGCCGAGAGCCTATACTAATTACAATTGCTCTTATTGGTTTAACTTATCGTTAGTAAAGGATGATACAAAAAATCTATACAGTATTACTAAGGGTAATAAGTAAGTCTAAGGTTATATACCGAAGTAAGTGTAGCTAGCTAGGTACCTACGTACTTTTATATACTATACTACGCTAGTAGAGCACGCTAGTCCCGAAGAAGCAGCTACGCTCGGAGCTAGCTGATAATCATTCACTATTATAAACCGACAGTTTTACTATACGCTGTTTTTTTATATCGAGGAATCTAGGCTAGCGAGTCTAGGTGTTTTGGGATCTCACGTGCCTAATGCTTCTTGAATATATAGACTATAAGCTTTTATATTTAAGGTTACATATTTTTGGATTTATATAGTGTTTGTATACACAATTTCTATTTCGAGAACTCGAGGATGGGATGTGTGTTCAGAATAAAATTGAAGTCACGCTTTTTTCAAGCTTATATAATGACATAAATGTCAGCCGCTGCTCAACTCTGATTTTAAGGCTGTAGGCAACACACGTTTTTTCGAGTCATCAATCTACCACAAAAGAGGTCCCTTACAATGCCACGGAAAAAGAAATCTTCGCGTAAATCCTCGAAGCGAGCAGCAAGCGATGAGGTCCAATACCCAAGTGGTTGGTCGGAGTGGGAGAGGGATGACGAGGACCAGACGTTCGGGAGTTTTCGCCTTACTGCGCCTGGTAGAAAACCCATCCCTAACCTCCAGTGATTCAGCACTATGGCTAATATTAATGTTCAGGGCAATATGAATGGAGATACAGTGAGCCGATGCCGGTGGACCATACTCCAAGCGACCTTGTCGAAGGCAATTCGTCTATCCCATCGAATCCCACGAGCGACGACTCCGGAACTTTGAGACACGGAAAGGGGAAGACTGCCCCTCCTCATGCCCCAAAAGATCTATCATCCATTCTTCCCAATCAGCAATTACGTGACGAAAAAGAGGAAGATGGCCCGCGCTACGGCGAGTAGTTTTATTTTTCACACCTTTCCCACCAATTTACATATAATCATACTTGCGTAGCCCACTGGGCAAGTACTTTCAATCTTCTGTCACTTATAAGATTAGGACTTGAGTGTAATGCCTAGTAATTATTCTACTATTACTTTCAAATCTTCTTTAAATGGTGACTTTTACGTTGTGAGATACTCTTTGTTGTACTTCCGTATTTTTGCCAATCCCCATTTACCATTTTCTAGGTACTGTTATCAAATATCTAACCCCGCATACGAGCACAGTGCGGGTACCCCTTAGCAGTCGTAAGTGCTTTCTTGCGCCCTTATTTCTCAAGGCAAAGCAAGCCATATACTAACGATACAAAAGTACAGTGGAAGGTTCGCCATGCAAGAGAATTTCAAGTTGGAAAGGTATAGAAGCGATTAAAGGACTGGCTTCATTATTTGCTTTGACAACTTTCTTAGGTGCTATTGTTAAATTGGGCTGTACCGAGGGAAGTGACCGGGATGAAGAGGACGTCGGGCGGAGCCACTATCAACAGCAATCCCTACATAGCCGACACAGAAAACTATTGGGAAATCCGTCGGTTCCTAATAGCCAAAGCATCTAGATACCGCTGTGTATGTTTGTAAGTTTGTCCTCAAAGGTACCACTCATATTGAACAAAGCTAAATTGAGAACAGGCCAATTCGCACCTACTCCGGCCAAGGTGTAAACAAGCCTGGTGTGGACGCGGAGACTCACGCAGCAATTTATTCGGGCGATGGTCCCGTTTACCTCCCTGGGTAGGAGTCGAAATTGACCCGACTGTCTATAATGATGGTTCCTTCATCGCCAGCAAACACGCTGCATCCCGCCTCTCGATTGAACTATGGTGAAACCTATACAATTGGGTACAATGAAAAAACTCGATTTATAGGCAAGATTCATTCCAACAGTGTTCACCATGTTCCGGCGAATTTTAAAGAAATTTACACATCCTTCCAGCAATTTGATAACAAGAAAGTGGCTTCGATTATGGAAAATAAAGAATATTTGACAACAACTGGTTTTAAAGATATTGGTGCATTAGGTGATCCTTCATCAGCACTTGCCACGCAGACAGCCTCGATACCAACTTACTCCTGTAATACTGATAATAGTCCAACTTACAGCCGGACTTCGAACTATGCCCCCAGTCCAAACGATGCCTCCAATTCAAAGTTTGGCACCAATTCAGGTACTGGTACCCATGCAAGCTATGATATACCCCTTCCATCCAATTGGGGATATCCTCCTCGAACACTTGCGCCTGTAGCAGTCCCCAATCATACGAGAAGTTCTGACGCAACAAATGCCGCTGCAGAAGACTCGGCCGAAGTAGCTGCATACACTGACTCTACGCTTATAGAATCACATATTCCCTCGCTTGCAGGGCCTTCTGTTTACGCAATGCCGAATCATCACGCACTGCAACTAAGGCCGGACAATACGCTTGATAGTTTCGCGGATAAAAAGGATACAGGGACGCCCGACCCATCACTTACCGTTGCAGAAGAATCAACTGCATACCAAACCTCTACGGCGATAGAATCACCTCTTCCCTCGCTTGTAGGGCCTTCTGTATTCACATTGTCAGATCCTACAATCTCGTCTGTTCCCAACCATTCCTTGGAAAATAATGAGATAATAGTCTTCGAATCCGAAATAGAAATAGCTCTTTCGGAGCATGTAGGAGTAGAGGACCCAGCCAAAGTGTTCCACAATCACTCATATGACGACTTCAATTTTGACAGCAAGTCTCTCGTTTCTGCCAAAGACGATAAACAAACTCAGTCACCTAGGAAAGTGGGAAAAGAGACAATCGCAGCAGAGAACCAGCTAGCGATGAGACTGGCGCATAACGAAGAATTGAGACCTCTGTTCTTAATGGGGATGTCGGGGCGATTTAAGGATGGAAGACTTGGTTTTGAGAAGAGCATAAGGAGGTTGCTAAAGTGGTACCACATTGGCCTTTTTGATGCTGCACAGACAAATCTAGAAAAAGCCTCCGCTGAGCTGATCCGAAGTCACGGAGGCAGGTCAAGAACCGCCCGTTATATATCTGATATCATTTCCCCTCCTGAAGAAGACTTTCAACCCCCGCAAGAGACCACTGATGAGGAGGGATTCTTGAAAGAGTGGTTGGAGGGAAACCAAGGATTTGAATACGCTGAAATTCCTGATGATATCTTGGATTCTTCTGATGATTCGAGTGACGGAGACGGTGAAACCACACATACCGCAACTAAGCTTGAGATGGCTGAAAAGTTTATGCTTGAAGGGGAGTCTTTCCAGAAACTATCCACACGTCTTCAGAGATGGTTGTTACCATCATCCCTTCCTTCTCTAAATCGTGTTCTTATGACAATCCCTCGGGACAAAATATCGTTATCGGATACCAACGATTACTCTGTGCCAAACCTCTTCAAGATTCTGTTAGAAGGTGTGACGGAAGACAATTGGCACTGGTGGCCACTTCAACAAAACATGCGAATATTGAAAGCTGGCGAGAAGCGTATCAACTGGATATGTGCAAGTTCCCAAGTCTTCTTTGTATTCATATAATAAGCTAATTCCTATATAAAAGCACTGTGGTACACATGTATGGGCAGAACTAACCGAGTCCCAAGTCAACATCTACAGAAAAGTTTTATGGGAATTGCCATATAAAGCCAGTGGAGATTCAATAGGCTATCATCAATGCGCAACAAGACAATATAAATCTTCTAAACCTCCTTTCTGGGCATGGATCAAGCAGTTAGCTACGCCGAGCGGGGCTACTAATTCTGGTTCGAACTCGTCAACCTCCACCGCAGCTCATGGACGAGCGACGGCTTCTCAAGGACAGGCTACTTCACAGGCAAAGCAGAAATGGGGGGGCGGAAGTCATGGAAAGCAACCTCACGATCCTTCTCTGCCACCCACGGGTAATGCAGTTTCTGTCACAGTAGACCAACTTACAGGAGTGGATGATCGTTTTGTGCTGTTTGCAGTCAAGGGCTCGCGAAGAAGCCTAGAACTCGCAAAATCGAGGTTTCTCAACATAAAAACAGCGACAGAGGGGATGAAGACTTTTTTGCTAAGGTTAGAGAACACTATAACGAGCTCCGAGGTAGAACTAGGCGATGGCTCTCAATGTGGAAGTTGAAATATTGTGACTTTGTTGAGGTATATCAAAGACCCACTCTGCGTGCACATGTATGGTTACTGAAAGCTCTACAGTTCAAAAAGAAACAATCCAATCGAGTTTTTTTCCACGAGGAAGGTCTTCCAGATAAGAAAGAACCATATGACTACAAACCACAACCACCCGATACCGAAATCCCACCCATCAGCCCTCACGAATTCGAATATGCACTTCTTCCACAGTGTAGCCAGAGTTGTTTTCTGTCTGGGTTTCACGACTGTGTGGAGCAAAGGAAAGGATACAAATCGCTCGAACGGATCCCGAAACGGAGATCTGCGTTACTTGTTGGAGTCGACGAGGAGGAAAAGGCATGGGGGATACAAGCTCATTATACACCTCATTTTTTGATTGTACTCTTCTATCATATTCTGATGCTTGCTGGCTCTTTTGCATTCTGGGGTTGGTGGCAGATTGGGCATCCTGATGACCTTCAGAATGCTTCAGTTCCCCTAACTGCGACTACATCTTTGGTGGCTATATTCTGGAGTTGTTTCATATTTATGGAGAAGGCTTCTAAAACTTGATCTGGTGGTAAGAATATAATTTGTGGTTTTTGTAGTGCTAAATGCTTACTTATTCTTAATGATTGCGTGAACAGCGTATACTGACTTAATTGTCCTACTGCTCTTCTTTTCTGCAATTGATTGCTGTACATCATTAGGATATCTCCACGTAAAAGGCAATCATCACTCAAGAGCGAATGATGGGACAAAGATAGGGAGTGAGTGAAAGGTGTAGGCGAGACCATTGGAGTGAAAACAGAATAGCTGTGGCTCAGCATTGTGGCTGACCACCGCTTAGAGAAATTAGTAAAACGAGGGGAGTCTTAATACTACTTGCTGAGATCCGGGATTATCCCAATTGAGGAAATTGTACATCAGCGGACGTCTACACTATTTCAAGCCATAGGGACCACAGAAGTTCCGCCTATTGATATCAATCCTCGAAGAAAGCCTCTCAATGTACGCTATTGAGTAATACGGGACTTAGAAATTGAAGTCTTCTACCGTATTAAGTTTGCGGTAGAAGTACAGTACATGAGACGAAGCAGAATTTAAGTTTCTGTTTCTTGGACATTATTCATATCTATCCCCTCACCCTTCCCAGCACTGCGCAGACTACGCAGAAAAGGTGGAGCCAATCTCTCCCCACTTGACCTCACTGAAAACCACAGCAGGGTTTGGTTCTATTTGAACAATCACCTCTGGATTTCCCTCAGTTGCATTACAAGGGCCGACGTCCCCACTGTTAAGCCAGTTCATAAATCCACCAACATCCCACCAAATGCTAAATGCAAGAACCATCCCTCGACTGAGCGCTTCACCCATAACAGGCATCCCACCAAGTGGAATAAAAGTTCCTCCTCCTGGTCGGGAACAATATTCAGTGTTGAGCTCGTCAAATGGCGCAGTCCCATTGATGTTTACTGCTGCGTTGTTGATGACCTTTCCATCTTGAATATAGAGCCTTCGAATGGCTGTCAATGTTCCTGATGCATCGGCTGGAAATTGTGTTACGACGGTGAAAGGTCGAGTGGTATCCACAGTGAATTTTAGGCCGTAGTATTCTTTATTACCAAGAGCGTAAGGGTTATAGGAGCATCCCCATTCATCACATACACCGTCAAATTCACATTCTGGTCCAGTGCATCTGTATAAACCGGGGTTGCTGCAGGTATGTGGAGCGATCGAGTTGGCTCTCTATAATCATGTTAGAAGCGAGCAAAGATATTGGGGGTGAGGTTGATTACCGAGTTTGCTTCCCAGATATCCATTTCGTTACAACAGGACCCATGAGCGGGAATATTTGCCTATTACAATTAGTTAAACAATGTTATTTGTATGCGAAAGAGGAGTAATTACCTCGCCATTGATGAATGGAAGAGTATAGCACTGGGCATCGCAGTAACCAGAGCCAATAGCAGCGCCAGCAGTATTTATTTCAGATTTTCCACCATCCGCTTCCTGTGAAATATCACAAAGTCAGTCCCCATATCTCAGTTGGTACTCAGAGCTTCATGAAAGAAAACCGTATTACGAGAAAACATTTTCGAGCTACCATGAAGGGGAAGGTGAAAAAGGGAAGGGAAGCAATTTACCATCTCGACCAGGTATAAAGCTCCATTCATACCACAAGGAAGTTTGGTAACATCCACATTGAACGAGAATTCTCTTCCGGTCAGGCTCAACATTTCGTAATTTTCACCTGCTTCATCTAAGAGATAAACACGTGGTGAAACATTCTTTCCACCCTCAATTTGATTCATCAACAACGAGCTACCATTTGTCCGAACTCCGAACTTGGAGTAATCCGGAATTCCATCGACAATACAATTTTGAGCACAAGTCTTCTCGTCAGGACAAACGGTACTGTTTGGACCGTTCCCAAACACCCCGCAATCCAAAGTTGGATTGTCTTTTTGATAGAGAGGATGAGCCAATTGATCTAGAACGATTTGAGAGATTTTCGATACGCATCCACCGGCCAACGTGCATTCCCATGTTTGTAATGTGGGATGTACCTCTGGAACCGTGCTGAGGGTTTGAGCAGTTGTCAAAGTGAAAAGGAACGACGAGAGGAAAACAATCGAGGAAGCCATGATTGAAAGAGAGGAGTAGAAGAAAAATAGTCTCAAAGGGGGGGGGAAATGGAAGTCGAGGTTTTATATCCCTGTGAACTACATCGTCCAAGACGGACTTACCCAGTGGGAGCAGGGTCCATAAGGTATGGACCCCCGGGAGTCCATGACCCTGGGGTCCATGACGGGGGTCAAAATTATTGCCGATTTTTCTACTTCGAAGTATGTCAAATATACGTCCCCCCTTCTATAATTCTCTGTCTACAAGCCGCTTCCGCCCCTCCTCTGCCTGTCACTTTACGCGGAGGAGGGACAGAACCGGCTATTACTACTACAAATATTTACGTACTTACCTAGAGGGGTCTATAGGACCTAAAGGGGATATAGTGGGTATAGGGGGACTAGGGGGTATATGTAGAAGAAATAGGACTTACGGGTAGAGGAAGAGAGAGTAGGGGGATAGTACCGGGACAGGAGGGAGGGATAGCCTTACAGAGACAGATACACGACCGACCGACCGACAGATAAACAGATACAAGTAGATAGATAGACATATACTGTCAAAACTCGAGAGAGAGGTCCAAAGTGTCGCCGGGGGGGTGTCAGGGGGACTTTCGGCCTTGGCCACACCAAAACTGTCCTCGGAGAGGCCTTGCTACTCCTCGTCAAGCGGCTTAGTAAGTACGTCAGTACTCGGAGTACACTCAAATGGGATGTAAAAATGGATCTTAAAGAGATCTAGTATTAAGTCGGGGCCCTTTTATGGCACTTGCGGCATGATTCTTGCGGTGATTAGCACTACCCCTGGCGACACTTTGGACCTCTCTCGAGTTTTGACGGTAGCTGTTGCATATAGTTACGCTAGGTAGCTAGCTTGAAACGCTGGTAAAAGTATCCTACTTCGTAAGTAGGTTCCCGACAGTCGGACTATGCCCTATAGCGCGCCTAGGTATTATTCTAACTAGTCCGACTAAGCGAGAAAGTTAAAAATTCGACTTTTTTCGTATAATAATGGGAGCTCGAGAGAGGGATTTTTAAGGGATAATTAGAATAAAATTGTTTACAGCTAACGCTATAGTACTAGCAACAGTTTAACATTTTAAGGGTATATATAATTAGGTATTCTTCAAGTTCCTACTAAAAGTACGGGAGTCTATAACGTATTAGACCCCCGAGTCATGGGTTATGGACTCCCGTGCTCCCATTGGGCTTATCTCCTGCCCATGCTAGTATGATACTATGATATCTTCCTGAACAGTTCTTAGAAGTTGAAGACTTTACGGCCCGCTCTGCCTGGCTCGTGTCGTGAGAATTTAAGGATCTACCACTGAGTCGGAAGTACGGAATCAAGTAGATAAAGGCTAAAAGATGGGGTATGGGCCATTGATTGTTAATCTTACAGGGATCTGGCGATGCGGCAGGCGGAAAAATGTATTATCCAGAGTGTGCATGGCGAGAACTGAAAGTTAGCCCGAGGTAGATATCTTCCTCTTTTCAGGCTGAAAATTTCAGCCCACATCTTGCTTACAGTAGAGCGAAAACATATTCATAGTTAGGCAATCCATAGCTCGTATATGAAGAATAAAGCGTGATCTAGAAAGTTTCGCTGCTTTTAAACCTCTAATACTCCTGGTATCGTAGTATTAGACTGCTGTGCTTTATTTTCGTATCTCGAATCATACATTCAGGTGTTACTAGCTACCGTGACCAGAAAAGAAATATGTATTGTCACGCCAAGATAGTTTGTGGCTCATTGAGGCATTGCTGGATTTTCACTTGGCAGCCTTAATTCCTCTTCCTCTTCCTTGGTTGATTTTCACGGGAATATCTGATTCTGCTTGTTAGAATTTGTTATATCTTAGGGACTGTTTTTCCACGGTCTTGAGAAGTTGAGCCTCGATATCCAGTGGGGGGGCGGGGGGGGGGGATGACTTTTTAGACGTGCTTAGAAAGTTTACAAGATAAATCTACAGGACCGTGGGTTAAGAAAATTAGGCAGCTACTTCGTCCCAGGCGAAATAATGTGACCTTTTTAGGGGTTTTTGTACTGTTGCTCATCTTAGCAATCCTATTACTCGAATAGGTGGATTTTGTTGCCGTTTTTTTATTATTATAATCAAACTTTATTAGCGTCGCATATAACTTGCATATAACTTGCATATAACTTGTGGAGGGATTTTGAATGCGCGATTTTAGTGACGGATTATCGTGAATTAAGGTATAGGATTTATATCAAACAATTGACATCGTCCGAGTTAGTCATTCTATTGGCGGGTATAAGTGGAGTACGTGGGGAAGTCTGAATAGCTTCAAATATTGTATAGAACCAGACTCAATTGAGCACTAAATTATAGGATAACTCGCGACATAAGCGTAGTTAGTAATAACTCACACGGTCCCCTTCTAGCTCCACAAGTTAACTTCATACCTTTAGCACAGTCGTTGCACGGCTTTTGTCCACCTCTTGGAATAAACTTAACCACTAAATTATGAATCAAAATCGGCGACAAAATCCGCCTATTAAACGTACATACCTTTCGCCAGTGACTGAGGGGAAATAATTCGTTATGTTGCTCTGACTCTCTGAGTAAGATATCCTTTTTTCTAAGAAATTGTAATCTGGATTTTCTGCCTGGGCATTCTAGGCACTGTGCTCGTAATTTACGTGGGCATTTCCTGGAAGAATCAAAATTTATCCGTAAGTGGGCCAAAAGAACTTGAGATTACCGTACAATATTGAGGCGAAAAGTCCTTAGAACATGTATAGGATCATTTGAATTCTTCAAAATCTTGACGATTCTATCAAGTCGTTGTCATGCCCGCCAGAAGGTTCTCCGTAGCCAGAATGGTTCCCTGCAACCAACCTAGCCAAAGACAAGAATCCAACGTCATGTATTTCTTAAGCAATAATTATTTGCAACAGCAACACTAAATGTAACTGAAACCCATATCGCTCAAGACAGCACACAAACCTAGACAGGATTCTTCCACTTGCCCTGTAGAAAAGATACTCGTCTGCTCATGCTCCCCATCGTGATAGTGGTTAGGTAATTGGCTTGATCGAATCATGTGCAAAATCATAACTGTAAGAGTACCACTCAGTTTGAATTTACAGGGATTCCTTGGGTATATGTCAAGAAGTGACACTGAGGTAAATAAGTACATAAGCGAGGACTTCCCTGACTCAAAATCCTGCTCAACATCTCCGATACCTATGATTCAAGGAACATGATATAACTGCTCAATCTGTCTTCTCCACGTCTCCCTGTCATTGACCTTAACTAGAGCCAACATATTCTCCAAGGATGATAGCTCTTCCTCACTCAAATTCCATGAACAACATGCTACATCCGCAAGCTTTTGATACAGCCCATCTAAGTAAATCGGTGTACCACTCCAACTTTTCTTCACTGCTACCCAGTTGAAAAATCTTTCTTGGGCCTTTTTTCCTTCAATTACACCTAACTGCTTCTCTGGCGAGTTCATAGGGTATCGCAGATAGAAAAAACATACGAGATAGCCTCTTATAATATTGAGTCGAGTGCTATCGCATTCTTCAGTCATTTTGATTAATATTTCTGCTTCTTTCAAATCACCCTCTCTTAAAGCTTCCATGGCTCTTATAAGCATATTCTCAATAACCAACCATCTTTCCATTTGCTCCTTATCCCATTCCTCTTCTCGCTGTATTCGCAGTGCCGTAACAACGGCATTTTGTTTCACTCGCCGTTCCTGTTCATATAGCCAATATTTTACTTCATTTGTCTCCAAAGGAGGTGGAGGGAGCAGCATCGGTAATTCAGAAGAATGAGGGTGTTTTCCATCTCCAACATAAACGCCATAATCTGGGCCCATGATCTTTATAGGTGTCCTCCATGGCCCTTGGGACCATGCAAGTCCTAAAAGTTTCGGAATGCGTAAAGCGTCGCGTCCAAGTGCTTGAACATAACTATCCCAAAATTCAGTTTGGTGAATATTCTCATAATAAGCGTGCATAATCGGTCAGAGTCGCACTCTGGCGTCGTCAATCAAAAGTGTCTGTGGATTCCGTTTTCTAACCGCCCATTGACAGGACATTGAAGACCATCCCCAATTTGGCCATGAACTCACCCATATTCCTAAAACTCTTCGATCCAAGGCATCATATGGGACTTTAGCGGCACGCTGAATGTTTTGCGAAGGCCCCCCTTCGAACACTGATTCATGAACTGTGCCCGTGGAACCACCAAATGCCTGGATAAGCAGTTTTATTAGTATTTCTTAGAATGGGAGATCTTGGATATGATACTGACCATATTTTCCCATGAATTTCCCACTTCACTAATCTGCTCGTCTTCGTAAAACTAAGTTTAGTATTTGCATTAGTAAACAAAATTTCGGATATCAATGGCACATGTATTCACCGGTTCAGGTTCCGTTTTGGATGCTGGCCATAGTTGTAAAGATAATGGAATTAGTGGCCTAATGTCCCGCCGTCGATTCAAGAATATCAGTTCATTCACGAGAACATGCTATCTTAAATTAGGCCTACCAAAAACAAATATGTCAGGGTGGGTTTACCATAGTTTCGTGAAGAAGCTGTATGCATCTCATTAGCCGCGACTTGGCTTATGAATCATGAAGCCACACATACTGTTCTTGCGATAGAGAAGCTCTCAACAAGTCTCTCCGACTCCGAGAGGTCTCCTTTCACCAGTGGAAATATCAATTCAATATTTATCTCTACATTGCACATCAACGGAGATAAACGAGTGACAGTCTTCCCAGCAGCTCGGCTGTATGTAGTATCAAATCCAAATTTTACGCGAGGTATCATTTCTTCAATAGTTTCGTTGAGTTCCCTCTGAACTGGTTCTTGGCTAGTAAAGTCCCTTCGTGCGAACCATTGATAAGCTCCATACTTTTGCAGAGTTGCATTTGGAAGATCTGAGACGTCGAGTGTGTCACCGTTGATAAACAGCCAAGTACCATTGAATAGACCGTCTAACCTAAATTATATTAATCAAGACTTCATAAATGGGAAATGGTATATTACCAGGGGAAAAGATGTATATTCATCAGAAACTTGCTAGCCAACCTCAATACGGGCTCCAGAGCATTCCACACCCTTGGATTGTCAACATCCCAATACCCTTCAATCCCATTTCCAATACAAATCGGAGGTAATTGACGTTTCCACTGACTCTTTCGAAAGAAAGGATTTATTGGATTTGTTAAATCAGTTGGCTTTGCGTTGAGATTTCCGAATGCTCCCATATCTTCCAACTCGTTGATTGAGAATCCGTAAAGCCATTCTTTTTGATGTTCTCGGATTTGAGTCGCGGCTATAGCTTCATCGTTTGAAATGAAGACATTTCCAACTCGATTGGGTTCAGGGGCTCTAGCTGTTGTGTGTCGGAGACTCTTGCCAGCCAATGGATGGTTGGGATCGAGTGGGGGATTCGCGGGCTGTTCATATAATGGAACCGAATTTTTGGATACGTACGAACCTTCGGATATATGCGAATCTGGTGTTTTTGACCTAGGTATGTTTGAACCCTGTGGGCTTGCCCGTGGTGGTCCCGGCGGTCCTTTTGCGTCTGCCGTTGTAAAGTCGGACATTTTTAGTGCCCAAGACGCACAAGGGCGAGCAACCGGAAATCTCGATCTGAGACTGAAGGGTGAGTCTTAGTTAAAAATATCTTGAGGAGATTCCCCTTTTCGAGTTATTGTGGAAGAATAATGACCAAGGTACGGACCCATTTTGTAAACAAAGAAACACCACACCCGAAAGCAGGAGAGCATCAGACAAAGAACTGAGTAATCGAAACAATAGAACGCCACATTGTCAACAATCCACAAAAACATGATTGATTTCTCAAATGTGAATTCAGTTTACCCTAATAATTGATTGTGAGTTGAATAATCTTGTAAGGGACGTAGACAGTACTCTCTACACACCTAGCTCAGGAAAATATTATCCTAAAAGTCTTATACAATTAAACTGGTAAGATGTGTGTTTTAGGGCTACTATTACGCTTTTCTTTTCACTGACCTATGAATGTTACAACGTTTGATTTACTTGTGCTAGACGTTTTATATAATAACTATTTATAGAGCCTACAGAGTATTGCCTAGATCCTTTACGGGTCAAGAAATCAGACAGTAGTGTTTCACGGTAAATACGCTTATGAATAATCTGCGCAAAGCACTAATATCTTATATCACTTAGGAAGTTTCTTTTGATAGCTATTTCATCAGTCTCACAACTTCTATAATTTATGTGTACTCAAGTATGTACAAGGTAAATTCATCAATCGCGCTAAAGCCTTCGGGTCATTAATTGCCACGGATGGATATGGTCTAGCCAGAAGAAGACGAGGATTTCATCTCATAATTGGGGAGATTATTGAGTAGCAAGGTAGAGAGTCCATCTAAAAGTGTCGTGTGATCTAGGTACGATGGCAACAAATATTGTATGGTTGAGACTAGTACACTCTAGGCGCTGGGCCAAATCTGTGGATGTTGGGTGATCTGAGTTTGAACTGTGGATGATGATGCTGTGGAGTCCGTTATCGTGACACTGCGGATTGCCGCATTTTCAACAGGAGCCGTAGGTGTTGCTGGTGCTGTTGGTAGCAAGAAGGCTCGGTTTCGTATTGGTGTTTCAGCTACAATTTCTTTGACCATCTCTGCTAGATTTCCCGCCAATCCTTCAGCCTGTGACTGTAGACTGCAATCGAATGTCTCCAAAAATTCGTTGTTGAGTGCCTTATTTACGTAGGGGCAAGGTAAGTGAAATAGTTGGCGCCAGATCAACATAAATGCCATGTAATCGATGAGCTTTGGACGCAGTTGGCTGGTTGTATCTTCCAAGTAATGTTTGATGTTGAGCACTTTAGAGTACTTTGCTTTTGTGGCCTTATGTAGGGGTTCTTCGCTAGGACTTGTTGCCTCCTGCACCAGCTCATGAATGAACTTTTGACGCATCTCATTGAGATACCGTCCGCTGTTGGTGGTCATGGTGACAGATATGCAGTGTTGATGACGGTAACGTTCCGTTCTGGTTGGTTTGGTGAGAGATGGTAAACAAAGTTTGTTGTTCGTCTGTAAAAACTCAGGTAAACATTGGCTGCAAAAGCAGCACCCAATATCAAGCGACGGAATATCATTTTCCAGTGCCGCTTATTTAACAATTTCCTTCGCGCTAGACTTAGCGCGATCTGGGAGAAGCCCTATGGCGACTCGCTTCCTGTCACCTCGCGAAAGATAGTAAGACTCAAGAATAGGGATTTGTTGAATTATATTTCACAGTGATGCCCCCACATCACCCTCTGTTAGACCTGCTATATATAGAAAACTTGATTAAGGATTCATCTGACTCTCTTGTTCCGTACATCTGAAAGACAGCATCAGGGTCTCAAGGCAACAATTTTGGATATATTCAGCGCGCAACCGGATGACAAGAAATCTGGCGCATCCAGAGTCC
The DNA here is from genome assembly GCA_900536445.1 of Hymenoscyphus occultus. Lineage (NCBI taxonomy): Eukaryota > Fungi > Ascomycota > Leotiomycetes > Helotiales > Helotiaceae > Hymenoscyphus > Hymenoscyphus occultus. Next base: position 17,727 of record UNPT01000310.1, on the reverse strand, counting down.
GATCCCTCGATGAGATTGAACGAAGAGGTTGCGGATAAAAATTTCGAGGAAGCTTTTCCCCTGCTGCTCAATTTATAGAAAAGCATTTGTCGGGTTTTTAGAGTTACATTTGTCTCGATGCTTTTAGGCAGTTTCCTACTACTCTTACCCCTTTGAGCGATTGATTTGATAGAGCTTTTGATTTCCTCGAAAGGGCTGGTATTATGAATCAATGTGGATTACTTTGAGGCAACAGCTACGAGTAGCTACATTCCCTGGCGCTGTCAAGTGTCTCTTTGGAAAGTCACGTGCCACGCCCCCCTTTTCCAAAAATACTCATAACCTGAAGTCATGATTTTCTCCGCATTAAGAATAAAAGGGTTATCTACTAAGAAGGCCAGAGAATTTAAGTGTAAGTGATCAATTCAATCTTCTGCCTCTTACGCCAACCAGAATTCTACACAATAATCCAGCAATTCCATCTTGCCTAAAACCAGTCCCATCAAGACTTGGAATCGGTGAGCAGCTCAAGTAGCACAAACATCTCACATGACCCCTCCAATTAAAGGAATTCCAATTTTCATCCCAAACGTCATCCGCATCCTCCATAGGTGCGATTCCAACCCCCGTCACCCCGCATGTGTGGCGCAACCAATATAGTAAGCTAGCCCACCAACCAAAGAATTTCATCCCCCAAGATTCTACAATATTATGACGCCATATATCTTGGCACGTTTTGTGCGATTCGTTCTGAACAGAATCGGATATATAAAAGTGGATAGAAAAGACAAGATGAAAGGCCAAGGAAATCTGTTTACTTTATTTACCTTGTCCACCGATACCTAATATTCAACAAAACGCGAAGGAAAACAAAAATGGTATGTTCAAGGATGTTTAAAAAGTGAATATTTCTTCACTAACGACGCTTTATCAAGATTCAATACCCCATCGAAGCTCAACCTCAACCTAATGTAAGTTCATACTCTTCACTAACCCACGAACCCCAAACGTTTAAACTGACAATGTACCAGTTCCCCGCACCTCAATATAAAAATGGTCATTCCCATCTAGCACCGGCACATCAAGTTCAAAATACAGAACAACCGAATGCTCAGCCACAGCCACAATACCAGGTTCTTCGCCATTTCATATTTCCACCCGCAGCGATGGGAAAGAGTACTAATCTTGAACACCAGAACAAAATTTCACCCCAGACACCTGGGATAGAGGTCGAAAGCTCGAAGAAGAAGAGGAACACGAAGACGTATAGAAATCGGAATTGTTTTTGTCAGCCTTTAATGTTGTGTGACTGTTGTGTTTGGTGTTGTTGTATACCTTGCGGTGCCGGATGAGGGTTGGGTTTTCTCTCAAGGTTCGAAGGTGCAATGATGATGCTTTTCAGCCTTTTTTTGTAATAGATTGAGCAGAAAGATGCAGTAGAGATGGAGGAACTAGATTAGAGATTGTTGTATATGTGACCATTTAACGTCACTTGTTATGACCACCGGATAGTTTCGGATTTTATTTGGTGCCCCTAAGTGAAAATCTACGTCTCTTCGCTGACTTAAAGTCAAAATTCCCCAGTGTCGTGAGCGAAAGCTGACAACTCGACCAATTGCCACACCTGATTCACGTAGACAGATTTGAAGTCTAAGGACTCGTTCTGAATGTTAGTAAACGGTTCGCCTTGTCTGTTCAGGCCTCTGGTGGCCTCATATTCATACCCTGAGCGATGGCGGGAAACTTCGTAAAAGTCTCAAAAATATGTCTTTACATATACGTAGGTAGAATCTATACAAAGAAGATATACATAACTTTAGTATTTATAGAACAAGACTATGTATTTAATTGTATTACGAGTATTGCCGGCGAAATCTGAGCGGTCGGACTAGTAAGCCAGTTTGTCGCTAGGGTTACCAGGTGCGCTAGAGGGACTCGGGCCGACGTACGAGGTACTATGTACTACTTAGGTAGTACACGAATTGACCAAGTACCTGGCAAGTTGATTAGAGTAACGTTTTTTACTACTTAAGTAGAGTCGGTCCTACTACTAAGCTCAACTGTTCGAGTTTAGTACGCTACTTGTTAGCAACTGACCTTCCATTAAACGCCTCATTTTCTCTTTATCTCTTTGTAATGAAGTTGACTTATTTCGTCTCAGGTGAAATAAATGTAACTTTTTTATAGTGGCCCCTTGAAAAACTTACATTTATTATACCTGGGACGAAGGTACATATGGAGCTATGCTTACTAAAAATTTATTTTTCTATACTTTCTAAGCGGGGCAAGAAATCGAATTACTAGGTATTCCTATCCCACCTCTGAAATGCTGTAAAATTATTGCACTGTTTTTAGTACCATTCGGCAGCTGGAATACGATTCCATGGATTCTACAATTCGGTTCTATAGGCCGCATAATTTGGAATGGAATGTTCTACAGGATATACCTCTGGAATATGGAATACCTGAGGATGTTTAGGGGGTAGATAGTAGAATCATACAATTTTCGAACCCTTCTTTCATATAGATCGGTATATTCTGGGTGAGGGGTCTAGAATCAAAAGGATCCAGTTTTTGAACGTTGGCTTCCAGCATAACGGTCGTAATAAGCCTTCTCACATATGAAAATCTCTTCTGCTTAGGTAGACACCGTTTGTATCGAACAACCATATGAGTTGTCCAGCCGATAGCTTGATAACAACGGGTCCATTGTATGTTATATGGTTCAAGTGAGGTGCTCTGGAAGTTTGAGCTTCTTTGACCATGTTTCCAATGTCATACTTCTCGGAATTCTTCTGCTCGAGTCCGCTTCGTGCTCTAGACAATCCGTCGGCGTTGAATCTGTTGGTGCTATGCATATCTGACGTATTTGTTCGACTTTATCGGAGTTGTCTTGGCTTTAAAGTTCAAGCGATATTTGTTCAAATACGGCATTAAATTCTCTGTTTTCAAACCGGCATTATCCCCTCGATGCTCCAAATGAACATACTGATTCTTCAGGTCTATGGTATCTACTCTAATTTGGTACTCAACAATAGTACTACTTAAGTGGTTTGAAGCTGGCCGGATGAAGCGCCGTAGCGTATTCCCGACCAGTCCGACCGCTCAATTAGGAAATCCCAACCTCAAAATGTCAGATACACATACTATATTGATCATCGTGGGAATACTCGGCTAGAAACGTGGCTATATACTTCGCCCCAGGCGAAATAAACGTAAGTTTTTCAGGGGTTTTGACCCTCTTGCTAATCCCAGCCACCCTAGCAAACCTAGATTTATTTCGCCTGGGACGAAGCGAGCTCTCTGTAAACGTCATATATAGATTCTCACTAGCGTTCTATTCTAGCTAGGAGTGTCTTTGTCTATATAAGAGGTGCGGCCCTTCACAACTGAGTGTCGACTAATTACGATCGCTCACTTATCGCGTCCCTGATTCTAGCTACGACAATCCACCTGTCGTACCTTGATAAGTTACACAATCTTCACAAGCACACTGCCACCTTCTCAATCACACTACCAACGATCGATCGCACTACCAATTTCTCAAGAACACTACAACGTTTTCGAGAACAACACCACGACCTCTTCACGAACGAAAGATATTGCTTCGACAGAATGCAAGTCCAAAAAGCCCTCGTTGCCGTTGCCTTTTTGGCCACCCACGCACTTGCCCAAAACTTTAATATCGCGTAGTGCTACACAGCCAATGATAGTATTGATTATGGAAGAACCAAAACGGTATGCAACAATAAGGCGAAAAAGAGTGGATGTGGTGATTGCGTTTACAAGAACAACCAATGCCAAAGCGATGGCAAGAAAATTGACTCTGGAAATTGGACCGAGTGGTGCAAACAGGCGGGTGCTGCTTATGGGGAAGACCAGTAGATTTTGAGAGACATGGGAAAGTGGTTTCGTTGCTGTATCCTGTATTAGAGTAAAGGAACGGGTCGGATGGTCAGATTGGAGCTACATGGTACTTTGTAGTCGTAAAGGCCAACGCAGTGTGTTGTTTCGGGACGGGGTACCTCAATGGACAGGCAAGGTGACAACCTTTTCCAAACACTTACTTGGTGACGGAACTCGTGGAGATATTCCTGGCTCGTTTGCAAATACGAACCTTTATAGTTCAATGTTTCTTGACGATAAAGTATAATATGTTACGCCTGCTTGGTTCCAAATTCGGTTTTAGTCCTCTGTTCAACAGGTGGTAGTCTATCTCTGTACAGGGGTAGTTAGAAAGGTATAAAGGTTGGTAATATCCCCTCTCTACTATCGTGTTAGAAGGAGCGACATACTTTAGAGGGAAATTAGGATGTTTTCTAAATTAAGCATTGGGGGGAGGGGGGGGGCTATACGTACTACTAAGTCGTCGGATAGTTCAAAAAGGGCCTCTAAGATACCTTGTATACTTTTAAGCTCGCCGCAGTGTACTCTTCGAAATCTGTTAGCTTGGTAAATAAACAAAATAATACTATATATCATTCTTTTCTAAACTTGTGCTCTTTCTAGAGTAGATAAATCATCATTTACTCTAAAAGATCCAATAGTCTAGAATAATTGAAGTTAGGTTTCCCTGCCTCAAATGCGATGTTGAACTTCTTGTTCGAGATATAACATCATACTCGTTTAAATGCATGTCTATCGCTTACCCCGTATATAACGCACTACCGGTAGGCAGAACGCTTAGCAGGGTTTGACCTGTAACATCCTGCCAATTTGATTGTGGAGAGTACCAAGGCTAAACCAAATCAAGCGCTCTGCCTACCAGTTGTGTCAGTTACAAAGTAAGGGACATACGCTCTACAATCACTGCTCAAAATGATCGTGAGAAGATACGAAACCTTGAGTATCTCGTAAAGCGACACCGAGATGACTTTCTTTAAGGTTAGCCAATGCCCTATTCTGTTGAATGGCGTCCGCTTGTCCAGTCACTGGTACCCATGTCATTGACCTCTGATTCTGTGCGCCCTATACTAGGCTTCAAAGGATGACCGGGTTCGAGACGCAGGACGTCACTCTAATTACTGGTCCGGATGTAATGAAAGGGATTTTTACCAAGAAAAGAGTTACCCTTTTTCTGAAAGCTATTGACGTAGGTTTCATTTTTGGAAGAATGGTAGAAACCAAATCTAGGCTCGGATGCGTCATCAACTTTATCCTCAACGATCCATGTCAGTTGGTGATCTGTGTATGGATCTGACATTACTTTGGCAAGTCAAATATTCCCCGCGATGGTAAGAGTTGCATTTGAGGTCTTGAATCAAAATTAGTTTGAGGTTGGAGATCAACAAAATCAAAGGCGAATAGGTAGGTGGAAGAAGCTCGCACTGAGACGCTTCTTTTCAAGTGTAATCGAGTGATAATCTTCGCCAGGTTTTAAGAAACTCATTATAAACATTCATCACATCTGTCGAGGCTTGAGATCAGACGGGGATTCTCCAACACAAACATGCTGAATAAACCAGCGCTAATGCATATGCTTCAGCTCCGCTTAATGGCCCATGACTTTCATTCCTTCCGACTTAGGCACCGTTTCCAGTCATTTGGGTATGAAGACCAGGTTCTTGTAGTAACTAGTTATGTGGTGGGAAGCGAAGTTAAAGTGAGGCATGTGCGCGAGGTATCTGTATTGAAGCTCGTGGGTTGAATTAGAAAAGACTTCCTACCAAGCTGAGTTAAGCGAGTAGCCATTATAACCAACCAACTGAGCCAGCCAGCTTTCTTACTGGAATTGTTGTCTGCATAAAAGGGAGATTAATCACATGCTGCCGCATTATACTCACGATTAGTGGTAGTCAATTGTTATACCTTGGCAAGTGAAAGTGACCGCAGATCTAGATATCCGAAGTCAGAAACAGATGCTTTGACTTAGTTCTCCAAGCTCGAGAGCTACTTCATCAGCCTGTTGCAAAATATTGATTATTCGCATCTAGATTAACCCTCCTTGTTTTGCGCCTTCGAGTACGACGAAATAGAGTGAACAATTCCTCTTACAGCTTCTTTTTACAAGCCACGGGCCACTTCGAATCTTCAGACTTACAAAAAAAAAAGTTAATGCCCGCAAAGAAAATCTGGAAGTTATTTCATAAACAAAATATGAGATTTTCGTAAATCGGCTGAACCGAGTCTTGTAGCTTGAAAGAAGCGAGAGATAGGGGTCGAACATGGCGATGACGAATCTTCGTACAGTGATGACTTTGGAATCAATTTGTACCATAATTAAGATATCTATAAACCTATGGTGATACATCATTTGAAAAAATGTCAAGTCATTATTTGTACCAAACATACCAATTTGTGAGAATGTTGAATACCCACTCAAACCCCACAATTTCAGCGCCACGTGTGACACCTTAATTCTAAGGCATCAACACAGCTCTCAAAAAGCATCATCGATATCATCGCATCTTTCGAAGCTCCACCAATTCCACCACAACCCAAGGTCTTTACAATCACGATTAGCAATGGGTTCCTCAACCTCGAAAGTCGCATCCTCGACCGTAAGAACAGTCTCGCAAGCCGCTTCAACCTCAAAAAACACCGCAGCGCGAAAATACCCCACCAGAATCCCAGAAACTCCATCTTCAACTGGATCAAGGATACGGATGCCGAAAGCTACAGATGAACATGAAGCGCATGATCCAGGTAAACCCCAATAATCAAGCAAACCAAATCAATTTTACCAAGAGCATACAACCTAACAAAAAACCCCAGGAATAACCCAAACCCTCTCCCAATCCGCCTCCCTCAACGCCCGCCTCCAATCCCTCGGCCCCGTCACCCCAAACCCAACCTTCTCCCCCTCATCCACATTCTCCAACGCCTCTCTCTTACGACACTCCCACCAATCGCCCACCCAGAACTCAACACGCAATTCACCTCCCCCCAATTTCACGCCCTCTTCCTCCTCGCCGGAGCAGAGCATCTTCCCATCCGCGACACAGAACCCTGCGGTTAGTCTGTTGACGGCGAGATATAGACTGGCGGAGGAAGCGGAGAGGGAATTTGAGGGCTTGGGGAAGAGGGGGAGTCAGGGGAGGAGATTCTTGGATGTTGTTGTTATTAGGCAGATTTTGATGCTGAGGGCGAAGGGGATGAGGGATGAGGGGATTGAGGAGGTGCTTGAGTTGAGGAGGGGGGTTGTGAAGATGTTGGGGGGGAAGGGAGTTTTTGGTGCTGCTGATTAGGGATGATTTCCAAAGCGCAGATAGTGGAACAAGCGGGTGGGTTCATGGATGAGTGTATAGTATGACTGGCATGGATGGGCCATTTGAACTGTGCGGAGTTATTTGAGGGATATTGTATGAGTTTTGGAATATAGTGGTGGATGCTACTTCAAAATACAATCTGGCACCATCACATATTACGGAACAACAAACACAACCACGCTCTACCAAAAAACCCGAACTACCATGCGGAATGCCCACCATCCATCCTCAAATCACTTCCCGTCATGAAGCTACTGGCATCTGAGATCAGAAATGCAGCCGCACCCCGATACTCTTCAGGCCTACTCAATCTACCCAACATATTCTGTTTTGGCCAATCCACCCTCCTTTCTGGATACTTCTCAAATAAAGCTTCAACCATAGCTGTGACGATATACCCCGGGGATATGGTATTGACCCGAATTCCATACTCGCCCCATTCGGATGCCAGATTTCGAGCGAGTTGAACGACAGCTGCTTTGGAGGCATTGTAGGCTGGACATATCAGGCCCTATCGAGGAGTTGTCAGGAAGTGTTGAAAAAGAGCAGGACACGTCAAATGGAAAGGGAAGAAATACCCTATTAGCAACAGTCCCACTCATACTAGCAATCAAAACCACACTCCCTCCCTCTCCCCATCTCACCATTTCTCTCGCAACTGCCTGCGCAGTCATGAAAACGCCAGTGACATTGACACTCATCATCTTATCGCAGTCCTCTGATGTATATTCCAACGCTGGCGTTTCCTGCTGAATACCCGCAGCTGCTATCAGACCGTCCATTCGTCCATGTTGTGTTGATATCGACTCAACGATATTATTCAGTGCAGGCACATCGCGGACATCGACGTGGTGGTATGTCAGTGTAGTCCCGAGACTCAGGGCGCGCTTTTGGATATCGAAGAATGCGGGGGAAGGCGTGGGTAGTCGATCCAGGGCGTGGACTGGATCTCGTTAGTTGCTTGTATATTTACCGAATGAGTTGGTCAAATGTGAAGTAACGCACCAATTGCCCCGGCTTCTAACAATGCTTCTGCTTGTACTAGTCCTAACCCTCGTGCTGCGCCGGATACTATCACTACCTTCCCATCCAAGTTGAATTCCGGGAGTCGAGAGGCACTTCCTAGGACAGCTTTTTGAGGCGGAGATGATTTGGATGTTGGGGGTGGTGTCACGGAGTAGAGTGGTTTTATGGTGGAGAATGAGCGGGGAATGGTTTGTTTTGCTGGGATTAGTTGCCTTGTTGGAGGTCGGAGGGTGAGCAGTGCTCGTGGTAGAGCACGGTTGAGGGGTGGCATTTTGAGGTTGTGGGTTCTTTGATTAGTGTTGTGGAAGCTGGTGTTGGCAGGACTTTTATATCCTGGGTGGAAGGTTCAATTGTTGTAGCTGCAGATAGCTTTAACAGTAGGTCATGCGCTGGCTTTTTTTGGACTGGAGAACGAGGGAAGCTTGAGTTGCCTGTTCGAAGCTGTACAAGTGTAAGTACGTGCTACCCCAGGCTGAAAAGCGGGGTTCTTGTTGTACGGAGCTGGAATTGAGTTTCCAGTCGGGGCTTGTTCCGAGCTGTCTCGAGGCTGTTAAAGACTTAATTACTCGTACAGGATTAGAAAAAGCACCTTGAAGCTCCGATTATTTTACACTTGTCATTTAAAGAGAAATAACTCACTTGAGTGAATGGGAATACCCCATGGGGTAAAGAGTGAAGCTTTCCCCGCATAAGTACCCCACTGTACTCCACATTTGTAGGAGGACCCGCCACTGACGTGGGGTGAAACTTGGCTTGCTGGAAATAATCTACCGCTTTTTTGACGTCTTCGCAACATTTGTAAGGACTTTTTCGACGGTGTTGCAAACCATCATACTATTCAGCACTACTACAATACCCAGTTTTCGGTATGTTATAAGTCTAAATCAAATGCCGATTGTGGTGGTTCATCTCGACGTGTTTTACGGTCCCGAGTTAATTTGCAAATGGAGATGTATAATGTGCATGAATAGCAAATGCTCTGTTGTTTCTCAAGCTGCTGCTAACGAAAAGCTTATTACTGTAGTATATTATCCAAAAAAGAAAAAAAGAAAAAAAGAAATCTTATGCTACTAAGAAATTATTTCCGTCATGATGGCGGGTAAACCACATTTTGGTTTTATGAATGTTACCTTCCTGATCGATTTCCAACAGTCAAGCAACGAGTTGGAATTTATGGAGTTGGACAGGAGGATTAAGTTACACAGTTCCTATCACCCAGACGTGATCAAGCACTCGCTTACGCGAACAAGTCGTTAAAGGAGAGACTGTTTTCTCTCTCCCGCGCCCATCCAGTCGATCATAAGCCTAAAAAAGGCCTCAGTTCATCTAGTTATTATACCTCTGCAGCCTGGGAGGGCGTAGGAAAATCTTGCTTCTTTTTGGCCTAGAAGTTAATGTTTCATCTGGGTACTTCTGGTTTTTTGTTTTGTTTACTATTTCTGGAAGCGAGAGCAAGCCTATGTGTCGGGCTTCTACGTGGCGAGATCCATCCCAAAAAGCTTTCTTTTTGGACTCCTCGTACGTCTTTACGTGAACCTGAATTGACTTCCAACAGCCTACCTTTCCTCCTACCCAGGCAGAGATTGCCAGTAAGTCCAGATCCAAATAGGACGGGAAGCAGTGTTTTGGAGTAGCACGTGATTAACCCGAACCCTCGTTCCCGTCGGGTCGCTCCTTCTTCAGGAAATGAGCACATCTGGGAATCGTCCCTCGATCTCGAAACTCGCAAATCTCTCATCTCACAAGCCCCATTAAATTTCACGCTCCACCATTGGCGGCTCCCGGCGACGCGTCAAACACATCATCCATGAATCCACACATCCCATCCGACATTTGACGAGCTCATCAAGATCAGACCTGGTCCTGGCTTGCACGACTTCGCAATGGCCGATTATCTAGGCGACGCAGAGTCCGATCTGGGAGTGAGATCTGTGTCAAGCCTCTCGTCTACTAATCCAGACAGTCTGCGCGTGTTTGTCCTCTTGCCGAATGGACGCAAACTTGTCATTTCGTTATCTCGAAACGCAACTATTCATGACCTCCAAGTGGAAACTTGACGACGAGGCGAAAAGTATGGCGTGACGGCAACCTTGAGCGAAACGACTCTGGAAAGTACCGGCTTTGACAAGATTACTTTCTATGACGGGGAGGATCTGGTGGCTGATATTCTCGATCTTACTGAAGGTTCTACGTTTACTTTAGGTAAGTTGGCTCCTATGTTCTGTTTTCCTCACCAGTCTCTTTTGGTGGTTATATCATTCTTATTGTCCTTGGAGGTACTCGTTCTTCACCCTTTTCAAAATCTTTAACGTCGCAACTCTAACGATTTTGATATAGAGATACTTACTCCACAAGATACAATCTCTGTACCTCCAAATCTCGACCAAGCTGTGCCAATCCAAGATAAGAAGATATTCGTGAGGTGGATCACACTTGAACTTGCAATCACCAACTGCTCTCTTTCGAATATTCCAATCGATGGTACACCCTTTCCCATTGACACAACACTCAATGACTTCTATCACCACGCTTTGAGTCGCCATTCTGCCCCTGGTATTAAGCTCTTTCTCGGAGAATGCTTTCTGCATACAGAAAGTAACCAATTAACCCTGGCGACCCTGGAGATTGACACAACGAAGCCACTCAATGTGTTTGTGGAGACTGTTGATCAACAACCTCGAAATGGGATCATTGCAAAAGCCATTGACCCAAAAGCGACCTGGGGATTTAAATCGACTATACGCGGCTTTTCCACATTCGTCACGAGTATTCAAATGCTTGTCAATGAAATCAAAAGCGGTCGTTGAAATCTGGACAGCATTCTAGATGTGCTTCTGGAGCTCACCCATTTCCCTCCTCTGATCTTAGCTTTTAAGGCGGTCTACGAAGCTACGCGTTACGGTATCCATTGTGCACCTGTAGGTCCACTCCTCTGAATTGGAACTCCTGTGCAGTTGTTATGTCATCAAATCGTTCCAGAAAGTTTTCTTTCTGGGATGGATAGCGCATTGGAAGCCTCTCGTCAAATTCTGTTATGGATTTATTCAAAGCGATCTGAAACAACTATATCTCAAGGCAGATACCAATCACTTTTGCGCTCCGTTGAGATTGTTGAAAAGCCTATCATTTTGCCTGGATATGAGGGACTTCTACCACCGCCAAAGTTTGGTCCTTTCACTGAAGTCGTCATATCGCCTACCACGACTTACTTGGTTAGCATACCAGATAACAACGAAGGTTTGAATCGACGACTCGGTTTCGCTTCAAGTGGATTGGAATCAAAGCCAAGCATTTATTTTCACCCACCTGAAAGTTGGCAAAATCTGTTAGGCCATGAAAGAATGCCGCAGAGAAAGTTTGACGAAAAAGAATTCAGAACCTTGATCGAGCAGACAAATTTGAAGCACCCATTTCGTATGGTCGGACCCCTCCAACTTGGTCGCTGTCTCGCTGCTGAGCTTCCAGTGGTCGCTTTGAGCGCCAAGGGATACGTTTGCAGCTATACAAAAACATTGCAAGCACTATCCCCTGTCGTCCTTAACTTCAACGAAAGTCTTGATGAGGTGAAACCAGGCGGCAGTACTGCCATTTTCGACGCTCTTGCATCGGCTTACACAATGTTGGCTGAATTCCTTCTTCAACATCCTACGAAAAAGTGTCGCATCATTCTCCTTACCGATGGTGAAGATACCCGCTCAGTTGCGAAGCCTGCTAGCTTGGCTAGAGATCTCTACAACAAGAATATAGTCTTAGATACAATTGTAGTAGGTACCAACAAAACAACCGAGCTCTTCAAGATTTCGGCACATACTGGAGGGTATGCGTTTGCTCCATTCACAAGACAAATGCTCTACCAAATCTTCCTTTTGGAGACAATGGTAGATATACGCACACGCCCCGATAGTGCTCGAATGGAATTCGAGAACTGGGAATCTTTCAGAGCTAAATTGCCTGATATGACTTCTCTTTACAATTTCCCTCCTTGCAAACCCCACGAAAACATGAACGATGAGTTCTTCCTTCTTGACGAAGCTGAACGAAGAATCACAAAGCTGGACCCGGACGCATCAGACTGCTCAGTTTCTGCAAGATATGGCAATTTTGCTGATCCAAGAAGTGAACGTATAATGGCGAGCCAGCTCCTAGAGAAGGTCCCCGCAGCTTCGAACCCGGACGCATCAGGCCGCTCAGTTTCTGCGAGATATAACAATTCCACTACTCCAGGAGGTGCTCGTAGATTGGCAAGCCAGTTATTGGACGAAATCAAAGCAATGTGCCAAAATCACCACCCAATGATGGATGTCTACGTAAGTCAGACAAACATGGCATTCTGGAAAGTTGTGAGTAACTTCTCAATCCAGACTTCGCTCCGTGTCTAACTTTAGATGGGTCATGCAAGGTCTGCCAAACTCGCCTTATTCACGAGGAACCTTTCTGCTATGGATAGAAATTGGTGAAGATTTTCCTCGACGTCCGCCCACTGCAAGATTCGTTACATCTATGCTTCACCCAAACATTACAAAGGTAAGTGATTCGTTACACTCTGTAAGTGACGGACCAATCGACCTAACGCAATACAGCACGGACGAATCTGTCATTCTATATTCTCCCGAGAGTGGACTCCCGCACTACGAATTCATCAAGTCTTGGAACACTGTTATGGCATTCTGATCCTCCTCGAAGTGAGCAGAAATATCCAGTAAAATCTAAAGTTTAATACTGATTATGTGGTAGGCTCGAGATGCTATTGATCCGCTATCTGCTCTTTCTTTCTGGTCGAATGCAGAAGAGGGAAAACGAGAGGTGGAGAGATATGTAAGTCAAATTGCAACATGCTTGAATTTGTTTACGGTGAAACTGATCGAAGGTAAATTAACAGGTCGCGCATTTTGCTTCTCGTTCGCGGGCACAGCACAAGAATGATATCTTGCGGATTAACACACCACCTATCTTGACGAAGACTGAGCTGCCGGTTCTCCCAATTGCTCGAACTGGATAGGTAATTATCCTTGTTGCGCGTCATATTTGAGGACTCTTGGCACAGTTAATGCGGTTATGTTGGTCTGGCTATTTGGCTTCCGTGTAAGGGTGTGTTGCAGATTGTGTTGGCATTTTGTGAGAGAAAATGCAGTAATTCAGATACCTGATGCGCAAAATGAGCCACCATGCTTGGTAGTGGTATGCAGTTAGGAGCTTTTGTAGCTTTCCAGATCCCTAGTGACAAGATTATTTGAGATATCAAATTCTATCCAATTGTTTTTTGAGCGTTGATTGAAATATCCTGAACTCACTAGGTTGGTTCTGGGAAGGGGATTGTGGAAAGTAGATCGACCGACGCTGGTTCAATAGAAGTACGCGATGGAGGGAAATCTTTGTCGAAATATCTATGGATAATCTGTCGTCTGAGGTCTTAAATCTTTGTACCTACTAGTGTGAAGCATACATATCACGGGATACGAAGACGTCGTATGTATTCCTGATGTTGAGAAGTGGTCTGGGGGGAACTTCCCTAGGATTTACGTGTAGTAGGTAATGGTAATGTGTAGTAATGGCAAAGCGTACATTAGAGAAGGATGTTATTTACAGTAGTGGGGTGTTATAGTGATGTGTATAGATGTGTTTAGATCCTGTTAGGTGAAAGGTCTGTCAATTCGTCTTGTAGTTGTTGTTGATCTCGGTGGCGCAGCGGGTGGCCAGGACTTTCTAGTTCTGATAAAGTATCGATTACATTTGCGTGGTAAATTCTCGCACTCTGGCGCTCTTCGAACCCCAGGTGCTGGTCCCATATACGTGCCCTCTTTTCCTTTCTGAGCACTGAGTAGGTAGAACTTGACTACAAAAGGGTATTGAATTCTGATAGTATAGGTTTAACTACGGAATTACATGTTCCCAAACTAATATAAAGAAATTTCTCCATCGCAATGCCATCGAAACACCTGCCCTCGCACTAACACTACAATACACATCAGTATTCTTTCTCCTCTACCGCTATCTTGATTCATAAAGCACTTACACTGTAATAAGGCGTGACTGTCGTCCATTCCCAACAAACACACTGTTCATAGACTGCGAGACGGCACTAAATAAGCCAAGTCAGAATCTTTTAACAGATTAATTGAGGTCGCAAGATGCAGAAGTCGTTCCAGGAATAACAGAACACTTACGCTCCATCCGCCTGTGCCCTCGTAGTTGAACCATGGGTCTAAACAAGGCGCCATGTTGGTGCTTGGGGGTGGGCATTTCTTTTTGCCTGATGCGTAATCTTCCAGCTCATCTCTGGCTTCTAGTGCTGAGCTGGATTCGGTGGGTATGGCTGTTACTAGCGCGGCCAAAGATATGGATACGTAGATCAATTTCATGGTTGTAAAACTTTTGGGGTTGAGAAGTTGGGTGTAGCGAGTGGTATGACTGTCAATGATAGTCGGTTTCTTTCGAAGAAATGGACAGGACCTCGCATTAAATAATCGTTCTGAGTATGGGATCTATTTCTGGTTTCTCGGCGTGTAGGTCCTACGGAGGTTAACTTGATGAAAGTACATTATAGTATAATTATGCTTTTCATGCTAGTGGATACTTACTTATAGTGAGTGGGTGTGTGAGACTCAGACTCAGACTTGGAAAGGGTATATGTATTAGAAATAAGCACTTGGCAGATGTCCTTCGAGACACTTTGGTACAATTGGCACAATTACACGTATATTCATCACATCCCTTCTCTTATCCACTTCCGGTATTTGGCACTTTAAAAGGGATGAAGGATGAAATATGAAATACGGATACGTCGTCCGAAAGTTAGAGTTCGAGTAATTCTGACATTACTGTGAGCGTTAAGATAACTTGGAGATGAAATGTAAGCAGGGTTAGGGTTGTCTTGGGAGTAGTTTACTTAGCCGATGTTTCTGAGATGGGTTACTACCGGTAATTTAGTTAGGGATATATAACTGTCGTCCGAGGTTTACTCGTACTCAAGTCGGATGGTTAAAATGGGACTCACAAGGTATTTTAGGGCCCTTATGGCTCAAATTAATAGACTCCACTCTATTCGGTAGCGTACCCTGGATTAGCTAAAACTCACGAAAACTCTATTCGCTTATTAAGTGTACACTCGATAATATATTGGATTCGAATCCCGTTTGGCTTAAATTGAGGTTTACTATCGAAGAATATACCTAAATTACTCTTGCGTCGTTATATGTCGTGTACGTGATAAACCAGTCTCTTTAACTAATAAACTTTGAGAATATTAAAGGCTTCCTAGGTAATATGTAAATTGCCTCGCATTCGACAAAATTGATATAATAAATAGGTGCTTATATATATAAAGTGGTAGTATATAGTAGTGTTTATATATGTGGGGTGGGATAAGGGAGTTGGGTGGTATACTCGTCAGAACGTGAAAAAGCTGTATCGCCATTTTGTATAGTATACTCAGGAAAGAGCGAGATTAGTACATCGAGTTGTAAATGCTTTGTATTCGATATACGAGCCAAATAGGTTTAGAACTCAATACGAGTTAAGACTCGTATTAAGTATAGAACTCTAATTAGTATGGTACACTCGGAGTGTACATTCCGAGCCAAATGGGCCCTAAGCCTTTCCAGCGGGTTTGAAGCATGTTCTAGTCTATCTTCGATCTGAGATAATTACCGTAGTTTAGGGAAAATCCCATGGTAAGCAGTGCTCGCCATCTGGCATTATATGACAACCCTGCGGTATATAGGTTATGAGAAGTTTCTTCCCAGAAATGCTGGAGCTTGTAACCACAGCATCGGTCAAACGCGATGTCTAAAAGCCAAAAAATATTATCATGGTTACTTACATTTATCAAGTCTGATAAATGTATCCATATTTCAGCAAGTGCCACAGTAGTATTGCCCAAGTAAAGGTGGGAGAAGATGGTATCTAGATACAACTATGATATTTATTAGACTTAACACTTCATATTCACTGTCAATAAACAACAAATTTGCTTAAATGGAGGCTCAGTTGCTTGGTTCAGGAATTTTATGAATGAAGGGAAGCCATGTTCCTCCTTCTGCCATCTGATACACCAGCCCTGTGGGATCCCCATGAAATATTGAGGGTCGTATTTAAAGCATAGACTGTAGCAGCTATTAATGCGTATCACGCCTCGTTGGATAGTCAGACCCCCAGTTCAAAGCAACGTCTTTATCTCTCCCTTTTTCACTTGCCCAAAATGTTACTCTCAACGCTCTTTGTAGTTGTCCCTTTGGCAAATAATATCATGTCCTCTCTGCTGGCTACTATCAGTACTACCACTACCAATATTATTAGGAAAAGGACATTGCATAATACGGCATGGTGCATTAATAAAGTAAGTTGAAAGAATTCGTCCTTTTCTATCTACAATCCTAATCTCTTACTATAGGAAGACCTGAAAATGAATATGAAAACCAAAAACGCCTGTGATAATACTACGCGCGCAAAATGGAGTTGGATAATTACGACACATATACCGATTGTAGATTTGTAGACGATTTCTGCAAGAGTGATGAATATCACATTGGTGGTGATGAGTTTCATTATTACTGTAGACAAGAGGATGCTGCTTCGTCGAGAGCAAGTCCATAAAGACTCGGTATTACAGAGTGATAGTTGGTAGGGAGCGGGTGTCGGTGGGAATAATGGAATGTTTTGTCGCTTTTGAACCGCTGTACAGCAAGGCCCGCACATATGGAATATGTAATTTAGACTACGGTAATTGACTAAACCACCCCCTAATTAATTAAAAATCACTAAAACACCCCTTAGATAATTGTCTACTGACTAAACCACTCTATAATTTATACCCTACTTTTTAAGGGGTGGTTTAGTCGCTAAAGCTACAAAGTAGGGGTGTTTCTGTTAGTTAACCTTTCTTAACCTTTATATATATCTATACCTATTCTCCAGTAAATTAAAGCTTTAACGTTGTAGTACTATAAGTAGTATAGATCTTTCTATAATAATACTGTCTATTCTCTTATAACAACTATAATAACAACTATGTTATACTAGAGAAAGTAAAGTACTATAATAGTACTTAACCGTAGTTTACTCTTAAAAATCAACTTACGTAATAAGACAATACTAGTAAATTAAGGCCTAAGGACAAGGACTCGAG
The DNA here is from genome assembly GCA_900536445.1 of Hymenoscyphus occultus. Lineage (NCBI taxonomy): Eukaryota > Fungi > Ascomycota > Leotiomycetes > Helotiales > Helotiaceae > Hymenoscyphus > Hymenoscyphus occultus. The sequence goes on along the minus strand of UNPT01000310.1, from coordinate 390 downwards.
GATATTACTTAGGAACAACAAGTTAAAGGAATTAAGGATATTACTTAGGAACAAGGAACAACAACTAATAATAAGCGTAAACGTAGGAACAAGGAGTACTAGACTTAACCTTCACTAAAATCGACCCGAAGTAGACTACAAAGTAGGAAGTAACAAGTAGTAGATTAATTTATTTTGTTTATTAATTTCCTAGTATATTCCTATATAATAACTAATAAAGAAATAAAAACTTATAACTTTAATATAATTAGTCTTCGTACACACACACCTTTTTTCGCGGACTAAATTTTTTGTTCTAAACGATTCAGTCTCTTCTGTCCTAGACTAAACAACCTATTCCCTTCCGAGGAGATGGCTCCTTCTAGGCCCCCCCTTACCCCTACCCCCTGT
>UNPT01000469.1:0-37046 GCA_900536445.1 Hymenoscyphus occultus | reverse complement strand
TTATTATTATTATTATTATTATTATTATTATTATTATTATTATTATTATTATTATTATTATTATTATTATTATTATTATTATTATTATTATTATTATTATTATTATTATTATTATTATTATTATTATAAAAAAAAAAGAATAGAAGAAGGTTCTTATACTATAGCTTCCTATAAATACTTCTTAAGAAGGTATATATTAGAATAATATAGAAGTAAAGTTAATCTAAAAATAAAGTCGACCTAAAGGTATAGACGCGTTTAGGTTATTATATATAAATAGACTCCGATATATTAATTATAGGAGAAGGGGAGTAATATAAGAGGTTAGCCCCTAGAGTAAAACACTAGCTATACTAGTACTTACTAAGCCTTACTAAGAGGGCTCCTAGACCCCTTTTCTCCTTTATAGTAGAGCCCGAGAAGATTCCTTCTCTCTCCTTTATTAAAATTATTAAATACTATATTTAACCTTCTATATATACGCTAGTCTCCCGTAATAATATTTATTCTTAGTTTTATAACTTTAAACCCTTTATAATATAAAACTTAGTATATATAATAGTAATAGTATAGAATCGAGTAACGTATAATAATATAATAAATAAAAGTATTTAAATTCTAAAAGAACTAATTACTAATCTAATAAAACTTAATTATTATTAAAATTAAATTAAATTAGAATTTAAAAGTAAGTAGGTTATTATAATTAACTAATTTAAGCCTAATAACGATTTAACTATTTAAATACTATCTAAGTATTATATTATTATTAATAAATAGTTACTTATAAACTTCTAAACTTACTTTATAAGACTTTAATTAAAAACTATATAATAAAGTCTTAATTAAATAATACTTTATAAGACTTTAATTAAAAACTATATAATAAAGTCTTAATTAAATAATACTTAATAAGACCTTAATCAAAAGATATATAATAAGGTTCTAATTAAAATATATATAATAAGGTCTTAATTAAAAGATACTTAATAAGCCCTTAATTAAAAGATACTTAATAATATCTTTATTAAAAGATACTTAATAAGACCTTAATTAAAAGATACGAAATAAGCCCTTAATTAAAAGATATATAATAAGGTTCCAATTAAAAGATATATAATAAGGTCTTAATTAGAAGATACTAAATAAGCCCTTAATTAAAAGATACTTAATACAGTCTTAATTAAAAGATACTTAATAAATTCTTAATTAAAGGATACTTAATACGGTCTTCATTAAAAGATACTTAATAAGGTCCTAATTAAAAACCACTTAATAAGGTAGAGAGAGGCGGTAATGCGAGCTTGCGAGCATCGACTGACTCGTTCTCCTTAGCGACGCAAACACCTAACAAAATTTACAGCCAGAATTCGCCCATCCTTATGAGGTTCTGTCTCCCTATGCGGATCTCATCATCGCATCTCCCAAAGGGGGAGCCACAACACTGAATCCCATCTCTGTTCAACTCTTCAAGGACGATGTATACTGTCAAGTGTTCGCTCGAACTCAAGAGAGACTTTGGATGGAAACCGAGAAACTCTGGAGCTTCTTAGGAAAAGCCGAGTAATATACTGGGATCTGTTATGTGGGTGGCTTTGGACGTAAGAAACCCCCTTTTTTTAATTGGAAGTGGAGACGAAAGCAACTGCTTACATGTATTGTTTAGCGATATTTGACCTTGTTAATGATGCCGATTCAATCAACCTCATCAGAGAGTTCTACGAAGCTGAGCGCTTCATCCTTGCGCTTTGCCGCGGAGCTGCTACGTTGTTGAATGTTAAGCTCGCGGATGGTTCGCACTTGATCGCTGGAGAACCAGTTACTGGTTTCAGGAACGATGAGGAAATTGCTGTTGACTGACAGAAAGATATGCCTTTCCATTTTGAGACTCATCTGAATAGTACTAGTGGTGGGCATTATGAAAGGTCCGGGAAGGCATGGGATTCTCATGTGGTTGTGAGTTCTACCAAGAAGCTTATATGGGGGCAGAATCCAGCTAGTGCTCAGCCTCTTGCGGTGGAGGTATAGAAGAAGATCAAAACCTATATGCATCGAGATGGAATTTTATCAATATCCAGTGAATGACCAGCGCAAGGAGGAGATAGTGTAGCTATTGCAAAAATCGCTACAGAACTTTCATTATAAAATACCTACGCTTGTCATCCTTTCACATAAAGCTAGTTGGCGCCATGAAGGAAATAATACAATGGCATTAGCTCCGGTAAGCGGATAAAGAAGGGTTTCTATCGGTACTTCGAATGGGTAGTTTTGTAGCATATAAAGACAAGATCTTCTGGAAATTCTCTAGACTTTTGTGTTTACGAAGTGGTATCAGATAAACATCTGTTCCACCGATAACGAGCTCCGAGTTACTGAACATAGTGAAAGTCATTATTGTGGGGGAAGGGGGGTTGACAAGTATAAAGTTCCCTTAAGTGGCTGTGAGGAGAGGCCGAGGAAAATGGATGGTAACGGTAAGATACCTGAGCATTACTCTGCGTAAACCAAACATCATGATACTGAACTTCTAGCAAAATTATAATAATGACCTTATTATACCTAGGCTAATAAAAAGGAAGCGAGCGATAACAATTCTTCCAAACTTCTTATGATTACTTTAGTTGTGCGAGGGGTTTAGAATAATATGATGTTCTGAAAAGGGTGTATACAGAGTATCAACCACATGGTTTAGAAAGATAGCTTTCAAGATAACATATACAATGTTAGGTCCGCATTAGAACCAGTAATTGGTATTCATTACACGATTGAATTAAAATTGGTTTGTTCAAATGTTCGCCAATTATAGGCTTTCATTCATAATGGTTAAGTAACTTTCTTTCCCGTCATGAGTTTACTGCCCCGTAAGACCCTGAGTGGTCTTCCCAACACCCTGCGTCGTCTGCCCAACAGCTTGTCCAGCTCCCTGTGTCGTTTGTCCAACCGCCTGTCCAGCGCCCTGAGTTGTCTGCCCTACAGCCTGCCCAGCACCTTGAGTGGTTTGTCCAACAGCATTTCCAACACCTCCGAGAAGTCCACCCTGTCCCTTTTGCTCATCGCCGCCAGTGAGAGTCTTGTCGACAGAGTCGGTAACGCCTCCGAGAAGTCCGGACATTTTGAGGATTGGATTATAGAAGGATTGTTTGTGAAGTGAGAATTTTGTGATTGAGGAATTGAGGATTTGTAGATGAGATAGTCTTTTGAATGTGGTTTGGTTTGTGATGGAAGGAAATTTAACTCAGATATCGATATTTAAGTAGCATTCTCCTCGATTCCAGGACTTGGAAGTATTAGAACCGTTCACGTCATTTTCTTTCCTTATTGTGAGATCATCCCAGGTGATCTCCAACTTTCTCTCCTCAATACGCGATGTCCCACCATCATGTCCCGCTCAACCCCCAAAAGAAAGTGTGTGGCAGGCGCGGAAGTGTTTTGGGGCCTGAAAGAACCATGTTTGTGGTGCATGGCATTGCGTAAAGGGCATGAAGATCGATGATGGAAATCAGGGGATGTAATTTGAAGCAGGCAAATTAGGTGGAAGCCTGTTCACAGAGAGATGTTGGGATGTGAAGATAGCGAGGCACCTGCAAGCCACAGAGGATAGAAACCTGATTTCTGTGCTTGAAGAGAGTCGTGGCGTCCCTTGTTCTGTGGCTGAGAGGGGTTTGAGTAAGATGGTGAGATTGATTGGAAGATAAATTTGGGGTGTATATGCGGGCTTAATATAAGGACTTTTGTAAAGTGATGTCAACCTGCCACGAGTACAGTGGATGTGGCAGAAACCCCCCTCTTTTCTCATTCCCTACATATCTCATTTGAGCTCTCACGTTCACATCGCATTTCTTCTAACGTGTACACAGGGATAACACGTATAGCAGACCAAGTATAGTCCAATTATTTTCTATTGGCACAATACGGTCATCTGTCTGTTCTTTTGGCTAACACGCTGATGGTATTGTTATCTGAAGATTCTGTATGGAGCTCAAAGAGACTCGAAAAGGCCGGGTACGCATGGGGTGGACGGACTTATAGGCGATCCAACTTAAAAGCGATGGCCGAGTACGGAGTATGTTACGGTATCAGGATTCACACTTTTCTGTCACGACTCAAGTAAGTTGGAAATACTCGGAAGAAAACAACTTCATTTTTCAAGTTGGTGGGAGGGCGCAAGTCCCGTTCACATTTTCTAATCTAATGCTGCACGTTCGAGTTTCAGGTGTTATGTTTTCATTGGCTGATGTGGGAATGGGTCGAGAATGGTCGTCTGAATGGCCAATCGGTGAGCCACATTGCAGCCACGGCCCAGAAGGAGTTCGCCCGATGTGGTCGCGAGCAGGGGCATCTTGAACTATATGTGACCTGCGTTATGGTTGGTGTTTAGCCATCATATGATATGTTGACACCCGTGTTTGAGAAGCTACTGGAGTCGAGCTGGCGGAGGCACAAGCGCATTGTGAAAGTTGAAGACATTATTGCTACTTCTCAATTACCACTTTAAAAAAATGCCACAAATCAACAGCACCACTGAAATGGCAACCAGAGTGCAGCTCAAGAGTCCGAGCCCGACCCCAAGTCCAGATTTTGAGATTGCGACTTTAGAGGAGCAGATGCCCAAACAATTAGAAGTCAAAGCCCAGGGACTCGACGAAAAGGAAGACGAGAGAAAAATACGCGAAATTCAACCACCGCCGACTCCCGACCCAAGCGTAACCGACCCAAGCATACCGGCAGGAGAATATTATTCGAATGCTGCAGCTGATTACTCGGATGTCCCAGAACTACCAACTCCCGACATACCGAAGCAGCAACGCAAGCACCGAAGAGGTGGGAGAAAACAGAGGCAGACGGAGCAACAAGCTGCCCAAGATTTTCCAGACTCACAAGGTCCTGAGGACGAAGAGAACGAAGAGTTTGAAAGACAAGAGGGGCGAGGGAACATTACGCTGCCGAAATTGAAACGACGACCCACGAATATGCGACGCGAAACTGGCATCAGAGCATTTAACTTGAAAAGGGCAGAATCTTCTGGTGGGAGACCCTTTGGAGTTTCGCTCCAAAAGGGCGACAACGATCTGGAAGAGACAAAGCAGACCAAGTCTAAATCGAAAACAAAAACTACGACAAAACCCAAAAATAAAGCAAAGCGCAAGGTCAAATGCGAAACGTGTGGGAGGAAGAGCAAAAGGGAAGAAGAGGAAAATTGGGAAAGTCAGGATTCAAGCGATGAAGAAAGTGAGGAGGAGAAGGAGGTGAAAAAGGAGCCCAAGGAGGAAGAGAAGCCCAAGGCGCAAAAGCCTATGTCGATTCGACTTGATTTGAATCTGGAGCTCGAGATATTTCTTCGAGCGAAAATCAAGGGGGATGTTACAATCACGTTTCTATAAGATACTCAGGGAGGAATGCTGAGGTTCATTCCAAGGGATGGAGGACGTAGGGTTAATGGTCACGATGTCATGATGTACTAGTATGAACACCAGGAGCTGGTCCCGGGAGCTTGGAGTTCATTATTATTGGTATGGGCGACACATTAATATATTAATAAGATGGTATGTTGTCTCGGATATATATATTGTTGTGTTCTTCCGTTGTTTAGAGTTACCCTTGAACTTGTAGTACAGTATACGTTCCCAACTGCTCCCCCAACAACTCCCAGTCTACATGGCAGATATAGACCCTACTGCTAGTGATTGGTTTCTAGAAAGCCTGCTGCGACAGTGAGAACCAGCTCACGTCTCATGAGAATGTGTCCGCGGCGCGACAAGAATGACGTTTTTGCGGTTTTTTGGTACTACATTTAACCTTCTACAGGGGCTCCATAATTTCTGGAAAATCATCGCCACGGGGTAAGCTCATTCTTACACAGATGATGATCAAGAGAAGCAAGTCAGTAAACCTTTTCCCTTCTTTCCGGCGGGGTTCTTGGATGAAGTTATGTAATCGAGTATTTGCGCTTGTCAACCTTTTTCGATACTCGTACACTCGTGGGGAATACAGTAACGTCTGCTACCACCACTACGGTGTTCCCAGAGAAGTTAGTACCAACGGGTACGCGCGCGCGGGGCGGGCCATCGGGTTCACCCTAAAAGAAGAAAAGCAAAAACGGGTTGTTGTAGCTGGTGGGAAAGTCGCACAAGGCGGATCCATGAACAATTGTTCCGGTGGGTACGCGGTGATACTGTGACCTCCACTTCTCCGATGAATCGAACGCTGGGCGATTCTGGGAGATGGAAAGCCCCCGAGTACCGAGTTTTTTGTATGACTCGATGCTACGTAAACTTTGTATTCTGTGGGGAAGCCGCTCCAGTTTTGCTGAGGATGGGATGGAGAGAAAACTTGTCAGTTTTGATGAGTTTCCGAATTGTCAGCCCAGAGACCGAAGACACTCTTCGCAAAATGACATCATGAATTTGCGCCGTGTAATTCAGGATTAGTCCCTGTGGGGTGATTTGGTGCCCGTTGCATGATAGGACGAACCCCTGGATCTTATGCGGATCTTATCGCTTGCCTCGCTTACAGCACCCTTCCACGTGCTGAGCCGACAGCATCATGTTCATCGCCCCAAATGTTGCTCCGCATACGAATCGCGAGCGGTGACGATTCGTCTTCTTGCAGATACACGCTCATGTCGTGGCTATCCAACAATTTATTTACCCGTCAGCAATGCGTGTGATACGCAACACGAAGGACACCGACATCTCTGCTATGCGACGTATCCTGAAGAGCGTCAGGATTTTTGGTCGTGGTCGCACAGCTAGGCAAACAAAATGACAGTACGTATTTGTCTAGATTAATACCTCCATAAGGAGAAAGCATGAGAGGTGATTACCTTGTTATCTAGGACACATGGTTCAGTCGTTTCAAATTGCTCGATTATATTTTATTGTAGTTGCTCTACTTTTCTTATTTTTCTGGGCTGAATATAAGTGATTTGACCTTGGAAACCGAGAACAATATGGCCTTACCACTTTTCAGTTCTACAGCGAGGCATGATTATTAAAACTTCAATCCCAAAGCACGCCCATAACATCCCAAAGCAAACTCCGAAATCGCTAAAGTACAGAAACCAAAAAGTTGTGAGGACCATTCGAAAGTCATGGCGATCAATTTCGTCTACCCCGTATTACTATGGCTTGTTCCAACAATGGACCACACTCACTTCTCACAGTAATCCGATGGTGACGTCTCCCTTTACTCGAGCGTATAGATCGACCTACACAAGATTATATTACTACATTAATCCAATAGTAACATCACCCTTCACACGGGCGTAGAGATCTACCTCGACTTCCAGATCCAACTCAATCTTGATCTTCAAACTGCTGTCCCTCTCCTCCTTTGGCGCTGGTCGATCCTTAATCCTCGACTCTCTGATCGCACCGGTTCGTCCGCCCATGTTACCTGATACGCGTTGGTCCATAGGAACCATTTGTTGGTTCTGCTGAGGTTGCTGCTGCATTTGCTGCTGCTGCTGTGGTTGTTGTTGAACTTGTTGGTCTTGTTGACGTGGCGCTCTTTGCATCGTCCGTGTGCCTTGTTGTGGTTGCTTCTGGGGCTCTGGCTCTTGCTCTTCTTCAGACTCGTACTCGTAGTCGGCCTCCATGGTGTTGTTTTGCTTTTCTCTTCGAAGTAGTTAGTATGTTGGGAAATCAAACATTTGATATGGGAACTTACCCGTCAGACATCTTGCGTGGTTTTCTAGTGAAAGTTGTAGAAGTTGAAGATCTTGACGATATAGGTCGGGACTGGACTGCCACAATGTCTGGATATGATATTTCAGATGGTGTTGGTGAAAAAGAGAAGATGTCTTTTGTTTGAGCAAAATGTGGTTGAGATATGGTGATAGATTTGCTGTTTGATAATGGAAAGTTCAATGTACTTATGAAATTTTTCACTTTACTCTGATGCAACCCAGGCCAACTTGGGCATAACCGAAAACAAGTTCGCAAACTGAAAATCCGGGGTACTTTACCACAATGACATCACATAGGCATCTTGCACCGTATCTCGATTTATGGTTTGTATGGCTTGCTCGATGTTTCATTTAGAAAATTCCCTGTTGGATTTGCGTCATCTTACCTCGAGGGAGCTGTCTTTTTCAGCCACTAAAACCAGGGGGGTAATGGACCCCGAACGTCAGCGACCCACCCGCGATCTAGAAACTCGAAGACCACGAGGTATCGTATCCCATATTAGGCATAGCGACATATTGAGTGCTTCCAAAGACAGATTCGGTAGCAGTTTGGTAAGATTTTCGGTATTGATATCAGCCCTTCTATCCGCCTGGGGCAAAGTGTTTTTAATCGCTTCCATCTCCAACACTGCATTAATATTCCTTTGGGTACACAAACCCAAGCCCTCCGTAGCTTCGTATATTTGATTTTAAATCTTTTCATCGCCTAAAACACAATCGATACCTGTTCCAAACTTGAGAAATTCATCATCATTCTTGCCATCTCGTATATAGCCTTGCAAATTATCGATCAGGGCGAAAATGGTTCTCGGTATACTTACCTCTATCGCCGCGTGTCCTGCCATTATAGGTACCACTGAAGCAGTACGATCCGGTCAGAAGCAAAATGCGAGGGAGAAGCATAGAAGTCGAAAAGCCAATCTTGTCGTATCTTGTCAAGATCCTTCCCGAAAAGCTCGTGATATACACGGGGGAACAGTGGTGTTGAGAGACAATAAAGTGAGTGCTTCAAATCCCAACTCTCATTCACGCAGTCACTAACTAGCCTTCGTCAGCTCTTCGTCACCACAGTTAATCCAAAATGTAAATTTCCCGAGGACTACGAGAATGACGAAGATAGAATAAAAGGATATGGCCATTTATTTGCTGGATACTTTTTTCCCTATCCAGATAGTAAATGGGGACGAAGAGGGGAAGGTTATGTTTCGACGATCCAGGATGATCCCCCACAACTCAACTGGATATACGTCGACAAAGATACATACGAAGTGAAGTACGGTCTGCGGAAGGAAGCTGAAGGGCATATAGTGGGGCCATGGAATGTTAGTCCAATTGACCGGAGGTTGACTTTTGACGGATGGGAAGGGTTCATAGTTGTAGAAGAAGAGGAAGGAGTATGGGCTTTGTATTTCGACGTTGATGACGATGGTCTTGACGACAAAGTACCTCTGACGAAAAGGATAATGGAAATTGAACTGACGAGGAGAGAGCTGCGGATGAACAAAGGGGATTGTATAATGTGATTTATTAATATGCTCCAAGCTTTCTCTAATCTCGAAAAGCATCAATTTTGTACATAAACCTGAGCATTGAAAGCCAATATTGAGCTACTGTACATCTTACACCAGATACAAGAAGATCTAAAATAAGTGCTAAAAGAAAGCAGTTTTGTGGTTCGTTTGCACTCTCTGACAGCATTGGTCGCAAGTCGCAGATCGCCACCCAGCCGCATTTCTACAACGAAGATCCTCGTTTGATCACCCAAAACAGAATTTCATGTCATCCTGGCGTCATGCGGAAATGCTCATCTCAACATTCATAAGCTGAAGTTACCCCCAGAGAGTTCTTCACCACCTCTTTCACAAGTGGCCAGCTTTTTTGAGAGAGTACGGACCGCCAAGATTAGAACAAGATCTCAAAATCTCGTTCCATTCTTCCATATATTGCTGCAATTTGCACCTCCCAGCCAAAGAAACCCTTTCAATATGGATGCAAATTCTATTCTTGATCCATCCTTGGATGAGAAAACGTCTACTTCATCGGGATATCTTGATTTCACCAAACAATGGATAGAGGGCACGTACAGTTCTTGGTTCGGGGAGAACAGAACTTCATCCAGCTTGAAAGGTATGAAACGAGCCCTATTTTCATAATTCTTTCCGTCTGCTAATAGGATTATAGACGCATTCAAGAAGGGAAGTGCAACAAGGAGCGATGATATTGATACAGATGTGATTGAAAATACATTTTATCACAGAGGGCTTCGTGGTTTTTGAGAAAACGTTTCGACAAACTGCTCTGCACTCAACATATCACTCTTACGCAAAAAATGACTTTGACGAATTACGAACATAGACTATGGGATTTGGTGGATTTGGGTTAACGTTTGGTACTGGTGGTTTAAGGGGGGTCAGGGAAGAATAGACTGAAATATAAGATGATTGTTCGAAGTTTCGAAGGAGACGCTTTCATAAGATACATGTCCATCACTCTATCAGGAGCACCGTTCGGAGGGTTTTCGAAGGGGTTCAAGGACGTGCCACCCTAGCTAAAGAAAATGAAGTGGTTTTATACCAAGATTTCAAATGTCTTATAATACAAATAACATCTAAAGACAAGGTGTTTTACCTACCATATAATTTAGATTATAAGATATCATTTACTAATGAGATAGTATTACTTTTATAGATATTGTTCCATATAGTCCGAAATACTATATCTTATAACTCTAACTAATAGGAATTTTTAGGGCGGCAGAATCTCAGGCTTCTGGGAGAAGGTAAATATTCCTGGCCAGATGTAAACTATGCAATTGCTAATAGCTCATAAACATGTATGCTACTAGTACATTGGGTTGAGCAACTCAAAACAAACCGTAGATTAATAGCCCCTCTTGGAATTGTGCCAGCTATTTATCAATTCCTGGAAAGCAAAATATAAGCAATCTTTTCAGCCAGGACAAGCTCTCAGTCGGTTCAACCTTCGAGTGAAAAGGCTTAATGCAAGTAATATGTCATAGGCAGCCTAGCAAACCATTCTCAAAACCCAACCAGCCACGACCAGTCTGACAGTCTGACACCGAGTTTCAACTTTGGAACTTCTGCATGGGCCTTATTGCTATGGGGGCGCCTGGTGCAATAACAAGGCCCTGCCAAAGAAAGAATCTGCGACACAAGAAATAGGGGGTCTTAAACACTTCTCGTATGATATGAAAAGACCCTTGGATTAGCACCCGTTCTCCCAGTGGACAAGAAAAGTGGCAGAGAACTCTTTTATCTTATGCTAACTTAACTAAGAACTATTATATTATTTCATTTACTTGGAATAATTAAAATGATTTATCGAAAACTATAGCACAATAAAGGTAATTATTCTAGATATTTTAAACATTTTAGTACTTAGAATCAACTTACGCCAATAGTAAGAAACAATTATACTAGATTTCCTAGGACAATTCACTTAATTATGTTAGATTACTTAAGTTAATAAAGAGACAGCAATTTGAATTATCCCAAATCACTCGTAGCTATTTTAGTTAAGCGAGACTTTTTGGATAATGTTAATTATGTTGTTATAAGCTAGGTATACACATAGTAATACCAAGGTCTCTCAGAAGATGTCCTAACAATACCCAATCACTTTAGCTTGACTATATTGTTTTTAGTAGTCTAACCCCGACAAGGTATAATAATACTTTGCTTAGCAGCGGATATATCATGCTTCCTACGAGCTTCGCGTAACGTTCACGGAGGCAAATCTGGATTTGATACTTGAGTGGATTTCAATAGACATATTTTCATGCTTGTCTAAAAGGTTGTTCTATTCTTTATAGTTAAGAAATAGCAGAACCACATTAGCTAATTCCATTCTTCGCTTAAAGAAGGCATCCAATGAATACCGCCAAGATAGCGACTGGTTAGAGTCTGGCAAGTTATTTTAGGGTGGTGAAAATATGCTATACTTATCTCGTTATTTACTTGAAGTCTTTTCTCTCTCCCTCTCTTTGTTTTTAGTCATCTTTCTTTACATCGTTTATCTTTGGGGCAGGTGTGGCAACACTAGCTTCCCAAAGTTGGAGCTCATTTAATAACCATACCTTTCCTTCGCCCAGAACCAGGTTTGCGCTTCCACCCTCAACCTTAATCTTTCCCAACATCATCCCTCCGGCATTCCACACGCTAACCCCGTCTCCACAGCCCACATATACGTTGCCCTCTGCATCGGTCTTGATTCCATCAGGTAGTCCCTTCTCCGCCATCGCGAACACTCTCTTGTTGATAAGAGATGGTTGCCCAGCCTTTTTGACTACGTCGTAAGCGTAAATTGTTCTTGGAGAGGTCAAAGCTGTCGAATTCCCAGTTGCATCGGTAATATAGACTGTTTTCTCGTCTGGAGAGAAAGCAATTCCATTAGGTTGATCAAGCCCGTCAGCCACAACTCGGATATTGTTGGTTCCTGGCATAAATCGGTACACCTGTGGAGGGAGCCTGGGATCTCCTCGAATCCCTTGCCAAGAGCCATATGATGGGTCAGTGAACCAAAGCGCACCGTCGCTTGCTGCAACGACATCGTTTGGAGAGTTGAAAGGATGTCCGTAAAAGTTGTCGATTATGAGAGATGTGCCATATGGAGCTGTTCCATTCATATACACTAAACCGCCGTGAGTGGTAAGTGTTCCTTGGTCCAGGAGAACGATGCCCTCTTTATATTTGCAGCCACCATTTGCAAGGGATACAGGATACCCCGTTGATTTGACTATTTCAGCATTCCACGCGTTGCCATCATATGACACTTTTGAAATCGCTACCGCTTTGTTATTTGTCGTAGGGGATCCTTCGACATCGTATTGGTTGCTGGTGATGAAGAGAACTGGGTTTGGCTTTTCTTGGAAAAGAATACCAGCTTCGTGGAATTGGGCGAATGAAGCGTTTGCGGATGTGAGAATGGAATTTAGTGAGGGACTGTTTCCGAGAATCGATGTGAACTCGTGGCTGTAGACCTCGAAAGAAGAATTGCGCGTGACATTGTAAGCTGCAAGCGAACGTACAGACGAAGGCGAATGCTCCTACAAACCAAGATATTAGTGTCGTTCTTTACACAGCCTTTCATGAATCTCACGTGAACCACACCCGGTGTTGCCAATGCAGACGCCAAAAACCCCCCAAAAAAAGTTCGCGAAGAGAAAGACATCCTAACAGAAATGAAATTGAACGAAAAAGAAGAAAGTGAGAAAAAAACACCCCAACAGAAACGAAAGTATCGGCAAGTGAAGAAATAAGTCCTTCATAGGGGCCGTCCCCTATTTTATTCACATCTCAACGCCAAGTAATATAAATTGTGAAAGGTCTTTAGCATCCTCTTCGGCGAGTCGTGTACTACCAAACTACCGTATGGCTGAACAACGTGGGATTTTGGCTTCTTGGCTTCACGAAGAGCTCCTACCAAAGGGACCTCTACGTTTCGCATTTGCCCACGTGGCCCTGGAGATACTCCACAAACAGGCCCTTCAAGGTGTTGCAATACCATGCTACTTCGAAGTACGGACTTCGTACGAAGTAGAAGTACTTTATTATGACAAACTCTTGGACCGATTAAGCTTACTCGCGGTATCGCCCCCTGTCATGAAAGAGTTCAGGACAAACTCTTGCGTTAGCTAAGCTCTCCCACGACATCATCCCCTGTCATGAAAGAGTGTAGGACAAACTCTTATGTCGAAGTATCCGAAGTACGAAGTACGACCGAACCCTCTCACTGTCGGGTCTCCCGCCATGAAATAGTTTCGATTGGTCCTGGGTCACTTTAAAGTGGACCGAGGGTTCGCTCTCAAAGCTTGGTATCGTACCCGGTGAACTGCCGATGTTTATTTACGGAATACAGAGTGCTTCTACAGGGGCTATATGGCTATTTTCCGGTCAACAAGCTGCGAGAATTGATCATGATTTACCCGACTCCAATAGCCTCTTGGCGCAAGTTGCTGCTTTTCGGGGTAGAGTGGGCACAACAAGAGCGCGTCGCAATTTCTAGCAGAGATTTTGTTCTGCGAGGAGGCGAATAACCTCATAGAATGGCTCCTGTAGAGGGGACTTGGAAACCACAGATATAAGAAGCACGAAAGAGGAATTCCGCTAAAAATCGCCACCTATCTAAAGTAGAGCCTCTGTATCGCAACGCTGGGCATGCCCTCTCGTACTTCGTAAGATTACAAGGGAAGACAGAGAGTAACTAGGCTAGTTAGCTTGCACAATTATTTCTCTAGAGCCATTAAGTACTCCCACCTAGAGTTCCGAATAACTTCAAGTCCTCTAGTACTCTCTCGCAGCTTTAAGTCCTATACGGAGATAAAGCAGCATTGGTGACAAGCATTTAGACGTGTCGTTTCCTGAACCCACCACTGCCAGGGATGAAACAGGGCGTGGAGGTGGGTATGCAGGGCAAAAGGCTACTGAAGCTGCGAGACGCATCGACGGGGGCCATTGGAGCCGTAGAAGTACAATAGCGTGAGTTCGAACACCCTGGATCAGACGCTTTACAGTTTTCGATATATACTTGAAACTTGGAGAGCTCTAAATGGCTTCGGTGTTTATTCGCGGGCACAATCCCGTGGTGCGAAGATGTTTTTATTACGTGATTTTCTCTTTCGATTGGGGCAGTAAATAAATAAAAGACCTTCCATATACGGTAAGGTGGGGGCCGGTATCCTTAAGGACATAACCGAGGTATCACAGAACGTATCCTTGCATCGAGGTTTTTCTGTAGCACTAACTCCATACAAACTAACCTACCGGTACTTGAGTTCGGCCAAGTCCGCCCACTGACGATAAAATGCCGTTAATATTCCCCATGAACTGAATCAGCCTGAAAGGGTAATCTGGTTTGATAGTCAGTGTGTCTTCCTACTGCGCTCAGTCGCTTGTACTATGAGATCGTTCTTTTTAGCGAAATCTCGCCAGAGAGCGCACTCTCCACTAATACTCTGTGACTTACAGGTAACTTAACTTCCATTTTGTTTTATTTTATTCTATGTGTGCCAAAAAACGAGGGCACGATATAGAATAAATAAGCTGGAATAAGGATAGAAGCTAGCTAAGGGGCGAGCAGGGCTCTAATGTAGATGTAATGGGTTGGTACCCAGGATAAAGCACGGCTATGGAGTAGCTGTGCACACGTACGTGCCTTCCCCTCTTTTTGTACCTTACCGCCCTATCGTCAACGCTTAGAGCAAGAAGCTCTAACTAGGCATTAGAGACTTCACTGGTACGAAGAGCTTTCTCTTCTCTTCTCTTCTCTCTTTAGCTTATTCTCTTTGGAAATACATTACCTTTTACTTGCACTGTACACTTTGTATGTAACCCGTGACAGTAGAGCTGTCTATCGGCATGGAAGCTTCCAGAATAGGACTAGAGCCTTCCATGGAATATACCAGTGCTAGATAGTAGAGCTAAGAGTGCTCGTGTCGTAACAATAAGTTTTCAAGGTTAAGAAAGCTTCTTCTTGTTACGAACTATAAACTCTATGAATCTAAATTATTAACTACGAATATACGCTTAAGAGAACTTACCTTAATTGTTATATACTAAGATAGACTAGTATACTAGGGTAGTTATATTAAACTAAAGGTTATTCGCTTAGTTTATTTAGTAAAGTGAAATTTCTTACTAATTAAGTAAATCGTATATAAAATACTATAAGAAATACTAGTTAATACTTTAGTATCTTACTACTTCTATAAAGGGACTATAAGAGATATATTTATTACTCTAAACACGCCTTTAAAAACTCTATTATACTAAAATTCTTGGAATAATTAACTTAATTATTCTAAATAGCTAGTATAATAAACTCGGTTATAACATATAATTAAACCCTACGTACTTTACCGAGGACATGCCTACTATAATACAACAAAGCTAGTAACAGGCCTTTAAATATCGGTTAATATAGGAGGGGTAGTCCGAAAAGGTAGTTAAGTAAACGTATTAAACTCGAACATTCAAGGCGGATAGGGATGTGATATAGTCCTGCGGTTTATAACCCGTGTTAATTTGGGTGCCATTGAATGCGGCTTTACTCCTACAGAAGGACGAAAGGCGACACGGCATAGACTGGAAGAGTTTGTGGAGATTCTATGCAGCAGATGGAGAAATCTTCACAACCCACGTATAGAGCCCGAGATAGCTCGATACGCTTCTGCTAGTGGGCTTTTACAATTAGGGGGAGGGTATTCCGTCGATACGTGGATTATCATTGTAAGGAGCGCGTCAGTGTGGGCCAATAGCTGGAAAACGTGATTAGTCAAAAATTAATACAAGCAGATAAATACTTATAGTCTAACTCGAAGAGAAGGGAGCTAGATGCTTCAATCTTCGCTGCCATCTTGCTCGCCCCTCTACCGTCCTTCAAAATTGGCAGTTCATCGCCGCGCACTCGTAGTTCTATCGAAACCTTCCATATGCCACTCTGGTTTTGTTCTTCCATAATAAAATAATAGAGAATTTGTCAAACCATTCTTTCCTTTCTAATTGATAGAGCTTCTGCCATGCGCTATCAGACATGGTTTCGGGGTTCATTGTTTGAGTACGGGCGCAATCTGGATTTGGGTTTTGGCTCTACTTTGCTGTAAGTAGAAGAGATATTAGCTGGTAAGAGAGGCGGGCTTTACTCTGTACACACCAGAGTTACAAAATGATTATCCTAAAGACCTCACACAACTAAATCTATTATACGAATAGTTGAGAACAATTGTTACTTTTCAATGCTTATTGTGCTAGGTGAAATAGGACAATTAAGTTACTTGTGCCAGAGTTTTAACATAATGACTTTTGGTAGCGTGGACAGAGCAATGCTCGCCTCTCTTACCCTCGTGAACCACGACCACCACTCTCACGCCCGCATCTGGCTGGAATCGTCTATAAAAGGTACATGATTCAGACACAAATAATCTGAATATTCGAACTATATTCCAGTATTCTCGCTATGCTTTGACAACATCTGTAGGTAGCTAGTAGAGTGTGAGCGTTACGTAGGTACCGTGGCGTGGGTACGTACGAGTGCGACTGTGGATTTTGGTGGGGTGTCTGCCTGACGGAAGCGAGGCACCAACCAGGTCTTGGCATACGTAATTGCACCCCAACAAAACTCCTACGGTCGCAATGATATCGCGATTTTGCGACGGTATTCAGCCCTGGAAGTATACCTAGTCTGTCTGGCTCTTAGAAGGCAGATGCTAGTCAATACTTATATACGAGTACTACTGTACTTCTCGAGCGTAGCGAGCTACGAGGGCTTGGTGGCTGGCCCCTAAGCAAACAAAGGCTGTAGATGGGTGGGCCGGGCACGTGGCCGGGGTGGAAGCGAGTAGGTCACGTGGGTAGGTAAAGCCTACTACTAAAAGCCTTTATACGAGGGCTAGTACAAAGCTAAGGTTTGATCTACATTAGTGAGGGAGATTACTTGTAGTCGAATATTTCTTAAACTAGGGATATATTTAAAGAAAAGAGGCTAAAAATTAATATATTATATTTATATAACGTATTCGAATTAAGGAAGAACAATAATATTACTTAGATTAAGGGTAAGAATCTAGGCACGACCCGTTATAAATTCCCAAAATACCATCCACTTGGCCTATTGACTCTTCAAGAATATCCTACGAAAAATACCAGGACGTGCCTTTTCATCGTCCCCCCCAAGTGGCAAGGGCACATTCGCCGCCGCTTTCAAAACCTCTTCCTCCTCGCCAGGAAGAGGGATATCCATCGCTTGTTGTAGGACCTCCTCACTGATACCACCATCTTCCGGTTGTGGAAGTCCTTGGCATGAAATTATAGCTTTCAGTTGCTGTTCATCCTCTTCCTGCTCCTGGCTTTGTTCGTCCACAAGTTCGAGTTTTTGCTGTTGTTCTTTATTCGTTTCCTCTACACCCAACATCACACTCGATTTCCTCTTTGCTCCTACTGCGTCAGCAACCGACTTTTCGCCTTCGGTGTCCATCTCCTTGACCTTTCCATCGTCATCTACCCACTTGTAACAGGTTAGCGAAAGTCTATTTCTGCTTCCATCCTTTGCAAGTCAATAGACATATTCCACCACCGAGAACAGCAATTCAAAAGGAGGCTCAAAGGAGATGACTGCATACCTGCCCTTCTTCATGACTCTTTGCTGCTCTCAATTCATCCGGTACATACATATCGATAACTTCTCTCAAATCCACACCTAGGACCCAGCCCACGATCTTCTTTCCAGAAGTCTCGAGCAGCGCTTCATAACCATCATTTCGATCTCGTTGAAACATACTACAGTGACCAGCAATCTCATTTTCAGCCTTTGAATTCACGTTCTCTACCCACCAACCCTTGCTTTCTTCATCTTTCTTTTCGCCTTCTTTTTTCAATTCCGGATCGAACTTAATTGGAACAGCGCAAAATCGCCGTCGCGGAACAAAATATCCTCCGGTCCAGACTCCGTTCTCGCCCAGGCACGTAAAGATATTACATCTACCCATACCTTGGAGTTGTGATAAATGTTCAAGTCTGGCGTTCATTTGAGTCTGTTTCATTAAAGCTCCGACAAATTTGAGATGTCCGGCCATCCAAGCGAATCCTTCTCCAATACTTTCTCTAGAAACCCCAGAGAGCCCACTTAGCATTCCTAGATCTGGTGCGCTCATACCCTTCGGTAAACTAGGCATGGTTCGCGGAAGGCTCATGCTAGGAATGTTTTCTCGCTTCAAGTAACTTCTAGGATCGTAATCGATTCCTTTGAGGTCGATTTTTGAAATACTCTCTCCGATGGCTTCGCGGTGACTTCATTATCAAAAGTCAGTCATGTAAGTTATTGTGAACCGAAGGCGAGAGAACACTCACACATAAGCAGTAACACCACCCGCGAGGACTGCGCCCAAAGTTCCCGTCCTTGCAGCCAAAAGTCCCCATCTTCTCCAGCTACTTGCTGGGACTCCACCCACAGTTCTTACAGCTTTTTTCATTTCTTTGTTTCCTGGGACATTTTGCGCTTTAGCTCGCGCAATACTGCTCGCTGCCGAGGACGCAGAAGCTAAGCCAAGACCACCAGATAAGGAAGACCAGATATTATACAGTGCAGAAACATTTTGGTATTGTGAAAATGCACCGTAGGCGAACATGGACCGTGCAAGTCCATTATAAGGAGTATCGTATGTCAGAATTCCTGTGATAAGTGGAAACATACATTCTTTTCCTTGTATCTTTGGACAATTGGAAAGGATGCTAAATAGAGCATCCGTGGCTACGAATCCTCTGAAGACAATGTCAATCAGATTTCTTTGCATCTTTATGGTAGGGGAAAGCACCCACCCCATGCTATGCGCAACCAGTACAACACCAACACTTGGATTCATAATCGCACTAGGTGTCGCGGCACTCGTTTCTAGATCTGTAACTTGGTCTTGGAGCCATTCTCGGAACGTTTCTGAACACGAGGCCAGATCCCCTCGGGTTTCGTACTTTGGATAGACAGCAGTATGAACTTTCAAATCTGGGGACTGATTTGATATCTCAGTCTTCAGATCCTAAACGTGTATTGCTGTTAGACCTTTTCTTAAGTAGAGTTCCCAAGTAAAACGAAATCCAGATTGATTGTGGAGTATTCGTACCTGGGGAAACTCAAAAAATGTTTCTTCGTCTCCCTTAAAACCATGGATAAAGCAAAGCAATAGTGTTTCAATCATGATCAAAGTCTTTGCGGATGAAAACTGTCTTGAATTATGATATTTGGGTGTAGAAAGGTCTCTGTAAAGTGAGAGGGGTATATCGATCGCAACAGGAACTCAACGATAAGCATGAGTACATGACCAAAAGTAATAATACAAAGGCCTCTACCTGCATCAAAAATCTAGCCCTCCACAGCAGGTATGTTATCGGAGCCAGCGAAACTTCTACAGCTCAATCCTCGATCTCCCGCATCGAAACCCCATTATCCGATCGAAAAAGCCGAGCTTTCGCCACCATCCGCATCCCACAAGCCATTTATCAGGAATCTTTCATGTGTAACATGACCAGCGGCCAGAAGTTTTGGAAAAACAGTGACATCAAAACGACACACCCCCCTCCTTATCTCGCCTAATTCCAACGAACCCCAACACCCAACCACCTCTCTAGGTCTCAGAAACTTGATTCCAGCCACATTCAATCAACCAACAACCTCAAGTGAGCATGGGTGCCCCTCCATGCGGTCGTCTAGTCCGCACCCACCCTGTCTCAACCATCAGCCACAGTTTACAACCATGCAGCTATGATGTAACCCTCAAAAAAGGCCCCTCTCGCTACGGAAAGCATCTCTATTTCTTTTTCCCATCCTTCTCTTCCGTGTCACTCTAGCATATCGGCAATCGGCTCGTGCGGCTGGTGATGATGCTTCCTGAGAACCTGGTTTGAAAGTGCGGGGGAGCAAGTGGGCCCCAACTCAATGATAATGCGCACGACCATATTCTATTATTGGGGGTGGGCCGGAAATTTGGCAGCAGATATCCTCAAATCAGTAAATTCAAAAACAACTGCAAGGCTTAGGTAAATAGAGCCCCTTGTGCAGAATTCCTCATACAATTAACTTAATTATCTAAATCACCTGGGTAAATGGGGTGATAACAATTTCTATTATCCCAGATGAAATGTGTAACTACTTTCGTTTTGCGAGGATATGAGGGTAACACTATCTGTGGCATGTTCAGAATAATGGCCCCCTTCCCCCTTACATGATCATAGGTACAAATATAGAATTCCAAAATGATAATCACGTTATTTTGTGTTCATTTTCAATTTCACCTTCAATGTGACCACAGCAACACAAATCGTACAAATTCCCATCCCAGATAGTACCACAGAAAATCCCAAGCCCCTACATTATCAATCTCCCAATGATCAAACAACCTCAATCAAACAAAATAGAACCTCATTCCATCAAAGCCTACGATTGCTGGAATACTCCCGGAATCTTAATCGTAAGTGTCATGCCTTCTTTGGTACTATTCACAGTAATCTCAATTCCCTTTCCACCTTCCGATCCTTCCATCTTATTCGGGGTTTTGATGACCATTGCTCCATCTTGCTGAGCAATATCAAGACCTTGTGGTAACGCATTTTCCTTGGTTTTATTTGTGATTTCTGACGAATCTGGAACCTTATCCCCGACAGCCGAAGGCACACTTTTCTTGAGATCAGAAGCTTTGTCCGTAGCGTGAGAAGTGCCGTTCGTGAGCTTTGGTGAATCACCGAGATCAGGTTTGGATTTCTCGGTCGTATCCCCGACTTGGTCTTTCTGACCCTCGGCTGCTTTCCTAGTACCACCTGCTCTCTCTGTAGCAGAATCCTTCAAATCTCCCGCTTTTTCAGTGGCTGTATCTTTCAACCCTTCGGTTGATTTCGTAGCGGAATCCTTCACTTCACCAGCCTTCTCGCCAACATCAGATTTAAAATTCTCAACTGGTTTAGCGGCGTCACCAGCAGCATCGTTTGGAAATTCTTTTGGAGTGGCGTCCTTGGCTTGATCCGCAAGACCATCTCCTTTCTCTTTGACTCCGTCTACAGCACCTTCAGCTGTTGTTGCTGGGTCCTCCTTGACGTTGTCAGTCACACTACCAAGTCCACCCTCAGCAGGATTCTGTGGCTGTTTCTTCTTTTTCTTGATCATTTTGGGTGGTGCTGGCTTTTGTTGTGCTTCTGCTTGTTCATCACCACCAAGGGCTTCACTGCCGGGTAAACCTCCTGTCAATCCACTGGCTGTGTCTTTTGTCTTATCTACAGGCGAATCGTCTGTGATTCCACTAGCTGTGTTCTTTGCAGTATCGAGAGAACCAGTTGAGTTAGCAGTATCTTTGACAGGCTTGGAAGCTTCATCGACTTTGTTCGTAGCGTCTCCCGACTTGGGGGTCTTCTTCTTGATTTTTTTTGGCGCATCATCGGCGGTGTCTTGGATTTTGTTCAGCGAATCGCCAGTAGTATCTTGAGCCTGACTTGAAGCGTCTTTGAGGGTATCTTTTACGCCACCAGCAGTCTTTTGAGCTTTATCTGGTGCATCCTTCAAGGTATCTTGTGCCTCCTTGGGAGCATCCTCGACTTTGTTTGTGACATCCTGGGGTTTGTCGAGTGGTGCACCGTTAGGAAGACTGTTGTCGTCAGATTCCTCCTCGTCGAAACTGATATCTTGTTCTTGCTCTTCACTGCTGGCCTCATCCTGTTCTTCTGAGCCTTCATCATAATCTTGACTGTCTTCCATATCATGCTCATTTTCATGCTCAGGCTCGAGGCTCTGTTGTGCAGATGATGTCTCCTCTTCCTCATCAGATGAGACGCCCTCAACGCCAGAATCAATACTGGGAGCCTCTTTGGCCTGGTCATGAGCACTTTCCTCTTGTTCTTGGAGGTGATCATCCTGCTCCTCGGAGTTCGAGTCTTCGTCTTCTTCCTCGCCAGAGTGTTGAGATTCATGACCAGAATCTTCAACATGTTCCTCCTCGCTTGGTTCTTGCTCCTCCTCCTCAGATGGTTCAGGCTCAGGCTCAGACTCCTTGAGAGGCTCTGGATCAGGAATTGGAGCTGGCTTCTTCTTTTTCTTAATCATTTTTGGCGGATCGCTTGAACCACCACCATTTGGAAGCGATGAAACGGCTTTTTTGGCACTATCGAGCTTTTTTTCTGCATCTTCAGGTTTAGGTGCTCGATCTTTCGCCTCGTCAATCTTCTCTTGTGTATCTTCGGGCTTTGGCGCGTTGTCCTTTACGTCTTCGACCTCTTTCTGTGCTTCTTCAGGCTTTGGTGCTCTCTTCTTCACATCCTCGACCTCTTTTTGTGCTTCTTCAGGCTTTGGTGCGCTCTCCTTCACATCCTCAGCATTCTCCTGGATGTCTTCCGGTTTTGGCGCTTTCTCCTTCGCCTCTCCAACTTTCTGCTGTACATCCTCAGTCTTTGGGGCTTTCTTCTTCAACCCTTCGACCTGCTTTCCAGCATCGTTGGGCTTTGGCGCATTCTCTTTCACATCTTCAACGCCCTTCTGCACATCCTCAGGCTTTGGAATCTTCTTCTTCTTTTTCAAGCTAGGCGGTGCGGCATTCTCGGCTTGTTTTCCAACATCCTCCGGCTTGGGAGCCCTATCCTTCCCGCTGTCAAGCGCTTTTCCAGCATCCTTTTGTTGAGGAACATCTGGTTTTGACAAATTTGAAGCTTCTTTGGGAACTTCAGGTTTCCGCTTTGGGGTCGAAGGAACCTCGGGTTTCTTCTGAGGGGTTGATGGAGCCGAAGGAGCTTCAGGTTTTTTTTGTGGTGTTGATCCCTCGCCCTCAACAGGCGATTGGGGCTTCTTCTTCTTCCTCATTCTGGGTTTCTCGGATGGTGTAGCATCCTGCTGTGGCTGCGGAGTCTCTTGTTGTTTGGGAGTTGCACTAGGTGGTTCTTGTTGTTGCTGATCAGGTTGTGATCTAGAGATCTTCTTCTTTCGCTTTGGAGTCTCTGGCGATTGTTGAAGCTGTTCCTGTTCTTGTTGCGGAACGGCTGGTTTTTTCTTGAGTCTTTTTCCCGGAGGTGGGTTGGGAGTTCCCTGGGGTGGAGCAGCAGAAGGCATTTTTCTTTGACTTTGTGGTTTCTCTGCAAGTGAAGAAGGGGGCCTTTGAGCAGAAGCAGATGGTGTAGATTTGGAAGGGGTTTTGGAATTTCTGTTGGATTTTGTTGGATTCTTGGATGGGGTTTGGGAGGAGGACATGATCTTTGGGATGTTAAAGTAGTTATACCACTCTTCGGGATAATAGAAGAGAAGTAAGAGGCGTGTGTAAGACCAAAGAATTACGAAACAAATCCAGAATTGTAGTCTCCGATTCCAATTTACTTTCATAACAAAATCATCCGAGCCAGGCTGAAAGACGCGAAAGGGTTATTAACGATGACGGAGTTGATTGGGAGGCTGGGCGGGGGTTGCAGGAGCTATGACACCGTATCTGAGGCAGCTCAGGCAGCTCCGGGGGATGGAGCTGAGAGCAGTTGCACAAATGGAGAGGAGGGTTTGTGTGGCGTAAGACTTGAAAGTTGGAAGGTGCCTCAAGGATGCTTACTGGGATATTGCAGATCGAAGGTCGGCAGCCTATGACGAGTCGTCGATAAGAGCACATGAGTTCATACGTGCAGATGCGGGCAGACGAGAACATTATTTTTCATTAAATCCTTCTCGAGAATTGATATTCATGGGGCTGTCAAACTAAAGGCTCTAGCACTTATCTGGTAACACCATCAAGCGACAATTATTGTACTCCCGGACCCAAAAAACTAAAATAAGCGAAACCATCGACACTTCAGGGGGGTTTTTCGATTACCGGGAATCGACATCCAGCCTGCCATAAGAGATGCAGTTATTACTCTGAATACACCTAAGTTAGAAACTGTTATACCAGAAGCCTCGCACAAAGAAAATAGTTATACAAGCGATTTAAGATGATTAAAATCGTATATCTTGATTAACCTAGATGATTCGGGGCAGTTAAATTGATTCTTCGAGGAATTTTAGCACAATAAGTTCTCAAGGCGTGGCCGGTATAACAGGTCTATTACCAGTACTAGCTCGCAGCCACAACCTAAAAAACTAGACTGAATCGAGCACTATTCAGAGCCTCGCTTCTTTCATCGTATCCATACATTTCGAATGATCTTGATGCTTCCATCGTAACACGGAACGTAAGAAAAACCTCGTTCAATTCGTAGATCAAGGAAATAACCCGCTTTACCAGGATTCGAGAAGGCGTACGGCGCGTATACAACGTCAGCGGGGACTCAAGAAACGAGTGTGACTCGTTGGAATGCGCATATGCAGTAGCGTCCGTGTTTTGATGGGATTCTGTTAAACGGCACAGCAAACCCACGAACCTGAACGACTGATGACGCTCCCTGAAAAAGTGGGAAAGATTACCCATGTCGCCCGTATCCCATGCAGTTTCATCATCGATCCCTTGTTCAGCGGGACCTCGAGGACTTGGCTGCATGAGAGCTCGTAGGGTTCCAAAGTGTGGCTGATGACCCAGCATCGAGTGGCTGCAGCACTCATCATCCTCCTCCGGAGTTGTAAAAAGCAAATAAGACTTTTGCTTCGAGAAATCTCCAAAAGCCTGATATATACCCTGCACCACACGTATTGCAGCTATGATCTCCCCCAATATGCCGCTTCCGGACCAACGCGGGGAGAACGTGGTACACCCAGGCCTTTTGGTCATGGACAAATTGAAAGGCTGTGATGTAAGAAGGCCCATAGAACATGGTAGACATTCTGTAGGCGACCGAGTGGTTGTTCCTGCTTGTGACGTAGTTGTTTTCTCCTCGGTCAAGTGAGAAGCTCCAGTCAAGCTCATGCCTATCATATAAACATGAAATCCGCCACAGGTAATTGATCTCCATACCACTTTTCAATATTGTTTGATGCCACTTGGAACACCACAACGTCCAAGTATTGAACACTTATACAGAAACTTAAAAACATCACACGCAAACCTACTGTCCATAAGCAAAGCCATCATGGCCGACACAGCAGCCCCCCAGACACCACCTCAGATGGTGAGAAAGAAGTCGGGTGTGGATTCTGCGAAGAAAAGTGTCAAGTCAAAACCCTCAGATGCCAAATCCCAAGTATCGGAAGCGAAGGCCACTGATGCTCCGGATCAGCCTGAATTGGAGGAACATACCGATTCCGGTGTCGACGGTTTGAATACGAGTAATGACGAGGAAGAAAACAAAGATCTAGACGAGGAATCGTCTAGCGAGGTAATGCCCGCAGGCAGTATTAATAATCAAGGTCAGGTTATAGATTCATCTGGATCTGTGATCGGTACGTGCTTGTGCTTATGGTTTTCTTGTAATCTCAATGAATGCTAATCTCTTATGGGTTTAGGCAAAGTCAGTGGCGAGAATGCTTCTCTGTTAGAGGGCAGTTACGTGGACGAAGAGGGTGAGTAATCCTGTTAAATTAAGAAACCAAGTCGTTACTCTGGACACTCCCATAAATTGTTCTACTACTGTTCTATCCCAAAAGCCTCGCAAGATTGGATTGGTTTTGCGAGTCATTTGGGACAATTGACACTCCTGATTCTCCATTGACCTAAGTTTACTGGGACAATTGAGTTGCTTATGCCAGACTTTTAATACACTCCTTCTATATATTGTGCCAAGAGTCATGAAAAAGGTACTGACAACCTTTTTCCAGGGGATGTACTTGATACCGAGGGTAATACCATCGGGCATGCGGACCTAGACCTGGAGTCTCTGAAAAAAGGAGGCTCAGAAGCCGCCGGGGCAAAGTCTGCTGCCGGTGATTTAGAAAAGCCAGAAGCGACTGATGACCTAGGCAAGTCCCAAAAAGGAGATTTGGAGAGCGCCGCGGATGAAACCTTCGAACAGGGCTCACAAAAGCCTGACGTCGAGGCCCCAGAAAAATCGGACATCGACGGCTCGCAAAAGCCAGATATTGATGCACCAGAGGAATCTGAGATAGAGGGTTCTCAAAAGCCTGATGTTGACCTTCGAGAAAAGTCTAACATTGAGGGTTCTCAAAAGCCAATTGATGACGTCGAGAAGCCAGATGTCTCCGCCGCCGACAAACCTGAGGTAGCTGATACTGGAATCGACGATGCCACCACCGAAAAGCAAGATGAGCCGGAGGTTGAGAAGCCAGATGTTGAGGGTAGCCAAAAGCCACTCGATGACGCTGCCTCCCAAAAACCAACTGTTCCGGATATTGACGCCAGCAAACAAGCAGAGGATGTGGAAAAACCTACACTTACCGGCCCCTACGGGGTCCAGGATAATGGAGAAATCACTAATTCCTCTGGGATCGTAATTGGGAAACTCATTGATGGTACGCCACAGGATCTAGTGGGTACCTCGATCAAGGATATTGATTCGGAGGGTAATTTGGTTGGGAAAGATGGTTCAATTCTAGGAAAAGCTGATTTGATTTCCAAATTGGCATCTGAGGCAGGTGCGCCTGAGTTGATTGGGCCATTCGAAGTGGACGGGCCTGAGGTGAAGAACGCTGCTGGCCAGTTGGTGGCAAAACTGCCGTCTGGTGTGTCTGTCGGCTCTAAATCGATCAAAGAAATTGACATCGAAGGAAATTTGAAGAATGGTAAGTGGTTATACTATTTAGACCCCTTTTTATATATAGATGCTAATAGATGTCCGCAGAAGCTGGAAGTATCATTGCTAAGGCCGAATTGATTCCCGAGGTCCTCGAAGCCGAAGAAGCAAAGCTAGAAGACCTCAGTATCTTGAAGGGAATGACGGTAAACAAGATGGGGCGAGTCGTTAATGAGAAGGGAGAGCCTTACGGAACACTTGTCGAAGGAGGTAAGTTGATTTGTTTTGTTCTAAATCGCTCGTATAACTATTTTGGTTGTGCATAGCTTTTAGGATAATTGACTTTCCCTCAACCCGTCCTTTTCTATCTAATGCTAATGTACCCGCCGCCAGATCCAAAAAGGCTCTTTGGGAAGAAGGTTGATGCTAAAGGTCTAATTTGGGACGACTCCGGAAACACCATTGGTAGAGCAGGTTCGTTGCAGTCTCTTGGGTTCACCCTCGCTTAGCTAACTGAGAGCAGAATTGCTTCCAGAAAAGGAGCGAGGTACCGCCGAGGTGTCTTCACCCTTCGAAGACTTTCCAGATGCAGTTCTCAATGACAAAGGAGAGGTGATATTCGAAGGCCGTGTCGTTGGCAAGGTCAAGCCCGAAGATGGCTTGGACATCAAATCCCTCGAAGGTAAAAAGATAGACCAAGACGGTGACGTCATTGACAAGAATGGGAATCGATTGGCAAGCTGTGAGCGTTATCAGGAAGAAGAGGAAGTTATTCCAGAGGAAGAGCCTGAAGATCTATCCATATTGGAGGGAAAGAAGGTCAACAGTGAGTTTTTACACAACACACCCGCCTGACTATACTGATATTTACTGCGCTAGAAATGGGCAATGTCGTGGATCCAGATACAGGAAAACTCTTCGGTCGTGTTATTTCTGGCGTTCTCTCAAAGCTTATTGGACGTAAATGCAATTCCGAGGGGGTCATATATTCAGACTCTGCAAAGCCTATTGGTCAGGCAGAATTGATTCCAGCAGACGAGAGAGACGAGGATGGCACATCCGGGCCATTCGAAGACTTCCCCGATGCCACTGTTAACAACAAAGGCGATGTAATTTTCGAAGAGAAAATTGTTGGCAAACTGATTGAAGGAGGTAGGTTCACTAAAACCGTCCGATTTCTATGCAATATTAATTTACGACGCTAGATCCAAGGAAGCTAGCGGGAAAGAGAGTTGATCCAGATGGCGAGGTAAAAGACATAGAGCCCGAGTTCCTTGTTGACAGTCACTAATTTGAATGGAATATAGATCCTAGATAAAGTTGGAAATTGCATCGGGAGAGCAGAACGTTACGACGAACCCGAAGAGGCCGAGCCAGAAAAGATTGATCTGTCGCCGCTAGCCGGTAAAAAGGTCAATAAAGCCGGTTTCGTTGTAGATTCCCACGGATTGATCTATGGAAGATTGGTCGAAGGAGGTTCGTATAGTTGATTTACTAAATCCGTCCTTTTCTCTATTCAATACTAATTTACCATTCTGGAACAGATCCGAAGGCCTTAGTCGGACGAATGTGTGATAAAGACGGAAACGTCTGGTCAGAAGGAGGAACCATAGTCGGTCGTGCTGGTATGTAAAGAGATGGCGGCATAATAGTCGCTTAGTTTCTAACGGTTATTAGAACTCGTGCCAGAAAGTGAGAGAGAAGGTGCCAAAGAGGGCCCATTTGCTGGCTTCGACACCCCTACAGTTACGAAAGATGGCAAGGTTCAAGACTCCAAGGGTACAATCATCGGGAAGCTTGTCGAAGGCGCCGACGCCGCTAGATTATACGGGAAACTGGTTGACGAGGACGGTGACGTTGTGGATAAGAATGGTAATACACTAGGGAAAGCGGAAAGGTGGGATCCACCGGCTGAGCCTGAGAAAAAGAAAAACCCGGTTGAGGGCCGCAAGATTAACCGAGATGGGAACGTTCTGGACGACGACGGGGATGTCATTGGAAAACTAGTTTCGGGAGAGATTGGGCTCTGCGTGGGAAAAGAAATTGACCAGGTAAGCTGCACTGAGTCACACTTAGTATCATGGCCATACTGATCCGTTGTAGGATGGTGACATCGTAAACTCCAAGGGACAGACGCTGGGACATGTCAGTTTGCTTGAAGATATCCCAGAGCCTGAGCCAGAGCCAGAACCAGAACCAGAGGTAGAGGAAGAAGTTGAGGACCCTGAAGAAGTTGAGAAGAAAAAACAACTCGAACAAGACAGGAAGCTTGCCCAACAAATGGCTGGTTGTATCCAACAGTCCATCGACAAGATCAAGCCGATCTTGAGAATGATCACAGACGTATGTTCCACCTTTTATAGTTCTAGAATAAGCTAACCAACTTCTAGGCCATCGACGCAGCCGAACGCCAGCCAAAGGAAGATCTTGACGAGCAAAAGCTGGTCGATACTGTCAAGCCACTCATCGAAGAAGGTGGCCAAATTCTCCAAGAGGCTAATGGTGTTATTCGTGGGCTTGATCCTGATGGAAGGATTGCTGCCAATGCGAAGGCTAAGACGGCTTCTCGTGAAGCTACCCCGGAAGAGTACCATTTGGCCGACGTTCTCAAAGAAGTATGTAGAACCTCATTTATACATACTTGAAGCACGCTAACCTACTTCTTAGTTGACCGAGAACGTTCATACCACGATCGAGCAAGCCAAGAAGAAGATCGCAGGTATGCCTCATGCAAAGAAAGAGTTGAACCCCTTATGGGGATTGTTAGCCGAGCCTCTGGGTCAAATTCTTGCAGCTGTCGGGTTGTTACTCAGCGGTGTTCTCGGTTTGGTTGGGAGACTTCTCAGCGGATTGGGCCTTGGTGGTCTTTTGGACAACCTTCTCGGTGGTCTTGGACTGAAGGGTATTTTGAACGGGTTGGGATTAGGGATGGTGACTGATTCGTTAACCGGAAAGAAGAAGAAGTGAAGTGCTGATTGACTTTTGTACTATATAACGAAAAGTTTCTTTTGTATCTTTACTTTAATTGGGATGGAATCGCTATTATAAGAAATGTTTTCTTCTAGAATGAATGTATTGTTAGTATAATCAGAATTAGTATTACATGTTAATTTTTAATCTCACGCCGTAACACGAAATTATAGGCCTATCGTTTTATTATTATAATACTATTAAAATAATATACGGCACCTAGTTAGCTGGAAAGGATAAGTGTATAGGTCTAATCACGTGACCGAAAAATAACCTCTACGAAATAATTTAAGCTTTACTAAGTAGGATAAATCACGGCTAGTACGAACGTAGTACCCGGGTATAAAAGGAAAATTAAAAGAAAATCTATTATTCTATTAGTAATTAACTAAACTACCCCCTAGTTAATTAAAAAGTTCTTAAATACCTCTTATATAATTAAGAATTAATAGAACTACCCCTTATAGTTAAAAAAGGGGGTAGTTCTATTAGTATTACTTAAGAAATAAAGTATTCCTAGTAGTAAATATTTACTATTTTTAATATATATTTATACTTACTTTCTAGTAAATTAAAGCTATAGAATCTAACTATTATAATAATCTTTTACTATTACCCTTTACTTTTTAACTTTATTATTACTATTACTATTACTACTACTATTCTAATATCTAAATCTACTATACTACTAATACTACTACTACTAGTATAATAGTATACTAGTAACGCGCGAGGCTTTATATTATTATTTATTTTATATTACTAGGTATAAAGCTTATTCTAAGAGTATATAATACTTCTACTTATTTAGATCTAGCTAAATTATAAGTTTTTCTTATAATATACTTTAGTATTTCCTTACTAATATAAAGTTTAAGGCTTAGCTACTCGCTTAGTAGCTAAAAATAAGGTTTCTAAGAAGTAACTAAAGCTTAGCTGTGACGGTTATGGTCACGAGTGTTGGATGTCACATGCTCGCTCGGCGAGGCGCGCTAGTACTAGCGCGCACGACCTGTATTTAGTTCCCAGCTCTCTCGAGCTCTCCTTCTCTCCTCATCTATTGTCCTAAGAATAGAGTGTTGTTTGTTCCGACTGTCTAGAAGCACGTCTGTCACATTATAATAGATCCTCTAGAGAGCCCTAGAGTATTCCCAGGTCTTTTTTCGGATAGTAGTTACGAGAGCCTGGCTCTAGGTCTCGGACAACATTGGTCCACCTTACGGTAGCGCTTGCGAGCGTGCTACTCCCCTTATGTCCATGTCCACGTTCACGCCCTTAGGGTATAGTCGACAGTCCACGGTGTGTTATACGTGTCCGTTTCAAACGACAGTTCTATAGTGCGTTGTGCGTGTCGTACGTTACTCTGAGTTCACGATTCCACGATTCCACGATTCTCTTGTGCGCGAGAACCCTACACTTCTACAACACGACGAAACCTCTTCTCTCTTTTTTCGATTTCTCTACAATGGATGCCCTTCAAGTTCAGTCCACCATCGCTGAATTGTAAGCTAAAGTCTAGCGACAGCGCGACGAGATTCACTTACTACGGTCACATTATAAATCCACCGTAGCCGTAAAGCCTAAACCTTCTATTCCAGACCCTGACAGATTCACTGGCCAGACCCTGACAAATTCGACACCTAGCTTCCTTCTATAAAAGCAAAGCTACGAGTCGACGGCATATCTTACGTCCAAGCCATGGTCCTCCTACAGCTCTCTTAAGAAACACAAAGCTAGGACTACTAGACAATCCTCGGGCACCCGTTATCTCTTGTTTTACTTCGGAGCTAATACCTTACTATTATAACAAATTAAGGAAAAGTTCTCCTTCGGATTAGCTGATACTAAGCTACAGCTATAAGGAACGACCCTGCTTTGTTAGTAGACCCTTACTCTCTAATTGTATAATAATCATCGAATCCTCTGCTAGCCTCCTACGCAGATGCCTCTTCGGTACTCGCTAATTCGCGACCTCTTAATTAAGCCCGTCCGATAATTCTTATTTCGGGCAAGCTTGCCTCTTTTATATTTAAAACATTCTTTTCGACAACTCTTATAATAGGCGTAAACCAGACCGAGGCTACCTCTCTCTATCGCTATTCGTAGACAGCTTTCTTAATAGTCGCTCCTCTTCTGTGCCACCTCCGTACTCCTCCGGCAACGACTACAGTAAGCTAGTGAATTCAAATGCTTCTAGCGTCTACTAAGGCAATCTTAAAACTAGTGAGGAAGTAGGTATAATAGTAGCTTTGGAAGGAAGACAAATAGCAAGGCTTGGGAAGGTTTCTTTAAAGAGATCAGTAACGCTAGTAGATAAAAGAGGGAAAAGGTAGTTAAATTATCCTTTTTTAACGCTCGGGGCGAGCTCTTTTCAAAGGGGGGGGTGATGTGACAGTTATGGTCACGAGGGTTAGATGTTACATACTCGCTCGGCGAGGCGCGCTAGTACTAGCGCGCACGACCTGTATTTAGTTCCTAGCTCTCTCGAGCTCTCCTTCTCTCCTCATCTATTGTCCTAAGAATAGAGTGTTGTTTGTTCCGACTGTCCAGAAGCACGTCTGTCACATTAGCTATTAAAGTATAAAAAGTAGAAATAAAATTAAATTAAATAAATATAAAAGAATAACTAATTATAAAAGAATAGCTAGGCTTAGAGTTATTAGAGCCTCTTTTTTAGGTAGGTTCTTTATAGTAGGGTTAGTTCCTTAGGGTTTATATAAAGGTTATTATTTTACTTCTTTTCTCTTTTCTCTTCTTTTAGTTTAAGCGCTAGTTAGTACTCTCTTAGCTTCCCTAGTTAAAGTAACTAAGAGTAACTATAATAGTATTACTAGAGCCTTCTAGGTATATCTAAGTATATTATATATATCTTTTAGTCTTATACTTCTCTAGTTCCCTAGTACTTTTTATAAGTAACTTTTCTCTTTAAGAGTTTACTATAGTATAGTACTAGGTAGTTTATATTATTTAACCCTAGCTTATACTAGTAGTATAGTATTTACTAGTCTAGGACCTTTCTCTAGTAAAGAGTTCTTTATTTTTAGTAGGTTTTTATAAAAATCCTTTAGTTATTATTTCTTATTAAGTATATTTACTTTTTTAAATACTTAGAGCTTTTTTTTAAAGTATTTCTATTAAGCTCTTTCTTTTCTTACTTAAACTTCTTCTGTCTACTCTTTACTAAATACTTTATTAAATAACTACTAACTATAAATCTTTCTCTCTTTTTATTCCTAAGCTAGTATTATAACTTCTTATACTTATTTGTTATAACCTTACTTACTAAAAGGTTTTAGTAGCTAGCTTTAAACTTAACTACTTAAATATTTAAGGAAAAGTTTATTAAAAAGTAGTTATTTTCTAATTTAAGTTCTCTAATAGCTATAGCCTTATATATACTAGTAACTACTTAAGGGTATTTTAAATAATAGGCTAAAAAGAACCTTATTATACCTTTAACTTTATTATCTTTTACTATTAAGTAAATATTCTCTAGAAATAGTAATAATTCTCTTATAAAATATAAAGTATAATAAGTAAAGGGTAGGTTAAAGAGTATATATCAAACTAAGAAGAGAAGAAGTTAAGGCTTATACTCGGGCGAAATATAGCTAACGCTAGCTCGTACTACGCTAGTTCTAATTCGGACTTAGTACGTTTAAACTCTAGTTATTATATATATAATTTCCTTAATACTTTCTTTTAAAATAGCTTAAGTATAACTATTTAACTTTAAACCCTATATACTTCTAATTCTATTATATTAAATTTATTTACTTTTTAAATCTCTTAAACTTTACTTATTATAATAGTTTTATTATACTATTAGTAATTATATTATTTATTAGAATAAACTCTACTTATACTCTCTTCTACTTAGCTAAGTTTTAAATAAAGTAATAGTATATATTAATATATTTAAATCTTATATTTAAGTAAATATTCTTATCTTAGCCCTTAGCCGCTAGGTTATATAGCCGATTTTCCCCTCGTTCCCCTACCCTAACTACTACTAGCTAATTATAACCTACCTCCCGAAATAGCTATCTAGTGTCTAAGGGAAAATAGGGATTATTTAGGTAATAGGCTCTAAATTAACCCTTATAAAGTAACTATATAGACCCTTTATTAGTATATAATAGTTTATATCTATTATAATACTAATTATTATTATAATAAGTTAAGATTAAAGCTTCTTAACTAACGTATCTAATATAGGAGACAGTATATTAATAGCTTATAAAGTAGCTCTAATATAAGCTTATAGAGTTAGTAGAATATACGGCTCGATAAGGCTTAAATATATATATACCTTTATATATATACCTTTATATATATACCTTTATATATATACCTTTATATATATACCTTTATATATATACCTTTATATATATACCTATATATACCTACCTATATAAAAACAGGTATATTAAGGTTAACTTTACTTCTACCGACTTCTATATACCTATATATACCTACCTATATAAAAACAGGTATATTAAGGTTAACTTTACTTCTACCGACTTCTATATAAGGTTAAAAGAAAGTGATTAATTAGCTTTATATACTATATATCTACGAGCTAAATCTATTTATAGCGTATTAAGTTATACGCTTATAAAGTACGTAGGTATATAAGGCTTAAATATACTTCTACGGTAATACTAAAACTTAACTATATTATATAATAAACACTTTATAATAACGTAATATATACCGTTTATATTTAGCTTATAAATACGTAGTATATAGAGCTAATTAAGTGCTTTTTTTTAACCTTATATAGAAGTTAGTATAATAAAAATTAGCTCTAATATACCTGTTTTTATATAGGTAAATATATATAGGTATATAGGTATAAGCCTTAGTACTCCCCGCTTTTTACTTTATATATACCTACCTAGAACTAAATACTTCGAAATAACTTAATATACTATAGTTGGATTTAGCTTATAGATTAGTATTTCGTATAGCTAATTAAGAGCTTTCTTTTAAGTTTATATAAAAGTTATTAGAATAAGAATTAACCCTAACATACCTATCTTTAAGGGTATAAAATCGCGTTTATCGCTTAGTTTAAAAGGGCCTGTAGCTCTATTACTACTACTTCGTAACTATACTACTTATTAAGATATACTAAACTAGTATTTATAAAGCTAAATACGCTCTATAAACACTACTAGGTTTTATTATAATAAGTAGTATAGTTATAAAGTAGTAGTAAAAGAGCTATAAGCTAAATTCTATTTAGAGAAAGTAAAAATAGCTACTTTTAGCTTTAATAGAATACTTTAGTATATTAGTCAGGGTATACCCCTCTAAAAATAATACTATATAAAACCTTAATATCGAAAGTACTATACCTAGGGGACTAGAAGTATATAGACCTTATATTAGTAGTATACTAGGGCTTTAGATTCTTTATTAAAAAGTTAATTTAGAGGCTATAGCCTAATAGATTACTATTTTCCCTTAGACCCTTAAATAAAGGCTAGAGATAGGTAGGCGTTAGAGTAGTAGCGGGCCGGGGGCAGGGTTAGTATAAGGGTTCGGGGTAGGAGTAGGTAGGTTATATAAGGGGGAAGTAAAAGTCTACTACTAAAAGCCTTTATAAAGAGGGTCTAGGTACTGAGATAATAAATATTCTTTATTAATATATCTATACTTTAGTTATTACTATATATTTATACTAGATATAAATTTTTACTAATATATTTTCTTAGTTCTAGATCTTATAAAACCTATATAATCTATTAATTCTACTTTATATAAAATACTAATATAATATACTTTAATTTATAACTTAATATTAAAACTAACTTTTACTTCTTACTTAACTATAATATTAAACTACTATAAAATATAATAATACTTTTAGATATACTCTTTTAGTTATACTTATTAGTAGCTTAGTTTATATTTAAATATACTTCTAAGTTTATAATTCTTTTTACTAGAAATATATAATCTTTAACTTAATTATTAATCTTAAATATTAAAATAACGTGGTTTACTACCGAGCGACGTATATTACCGAGCGACGCACTTTTCCCTACCCTACTACCTAAAGGGTAAAATTAAATAATCACAACATATTATATTAATTAATTTGAATCTAAATCTGATAAACTAGAAGTATCTACAGCCTCTTAACAAGTTCGTGTATTATGACTAGACTTCCCGCAGGTACTATATCGTCGCCTAGACGGCTACCCCTCCTTTTGCCTACCCCCCTCAGAGCGCTTGTCGCGTCGAGCCTGTTCCTCTACTTCCTTCTTAGCTAATACGTCCTGCGTATCCTCTATAGTAAGTGCCCCCCCTTGACGGACCCGAGTCTTTTTAGCCCTCCGGCGTTTACTTAGTGCTTCATTTGCCTTGCGAAGGGTACGGACTTCGGCTGACAATAAAGTTATCTTATGAGCTAACAGCTCCGTACCCTTAGCTAATATAGCTACTGTCTAGAAAATAGGGGTTAGCGAGCTTCCTTGATAACGTATAATCCGATTCTTAACTAATGTCGTCTATAAAAGAGCATTAGTTAGGTTATAAGGAGTCTATAAGACCCAAAGGTTAATATCGGCAGAGGGGGTAATAGTAGGTATTAGAGTTCGTAACCTTACATCAAGCTTTGAAAGAACAGCTTGCGGGTTAAAAGGCACTAAGCCAGCTCTACGGAATCCAGCTTAGCTATTCTGAGCTGTTATAGAGGCTGAATAGGCTGCTTTAAAGGCGAGAAAGAACTCGACCTTTGTAATATAGTTAATATAAGCTTTAATAAAAGTCTTAATTTCTCGACTATATGCCCGTTTTAAGACACTAAAACACCTAATATCGAGTAGCTAGGTTAAATAAGAGGAATAAGGAGGTAAACAGAGAGTAATGATATTATGTGCCTTGTAGTACTCTTGGAATTCGGCCGACTCGTAACTCTTATGTCTATCAAGGACAAGTATTCGATATAGACCCTTTGCTCGAGCAGAAGTATACTTGTCGAAGTGCTTAAGCTATTCTAGACCTGTCTTATTATTTGTCTATCCGTTACTTGTAGGTTTAATAACCTAGTCGTGTAAGAGGCCGCCCTTAGTATACTAACTTATAAGATGATTCTTCCCTTGAACTACCAAAAACGGAGGGATACTCTAACCTTTGCAATTAATACAAACAATTGCTGTTACCTATTCCCGATTGCCTAGCTGAATTGCCTTGCCTCTACTACGTCGATCTACGCGAGTTACAACTATTGCTAGGGAGATTATACCTATTATAAAGCCTATCTCGTCAAAGTTGTAGAGATCGGAGTCTATAATACTATA